>APFE031038520.1:175944-324580 GCA_000404065.3 Pinus taeda
TAGCTTCCCCTGATACATTCAACAATATTGAATCTGAGACACACAATCGTATTGTGCTCTTTGCCTTCCGATCCAACTTCTTCCATTCTTCATTGGACACTCCCATTGGTTTAGTACTCGGATCCACCACGATCTACTGATCTTTATCCACCAACAGATCCTCCATCTTGAGTTTCCACAACTCAAAACTCTGACCATTAAATTTCTTGACCTCTATCTTTCCACTGCTCGCTATCTTCTTTCAGCACTAGAATCGATCTCACAGATCTCGTACTGAACAGGGTCTACCATAGGCCTGAGCGAAACTGCTCAGCAACAAAGGTGTCCCCTTGAAGCCAAAACTGCTTCGATACCAAATGTAGGTTTTAACCCCGTATAGAAATTACCTGCATACGAATTCTAAAACACAGAAAATAAACAATGCGAGAGCATAACACATAAAACACATAGACACAGAGATTTTCCCCTGGATCCCAAAACTGAGACTACCAGCTTGATTTTTCATTATGTTCCTTTCAATGTTACTATACATATTTATACATGCCAAAGCATCCAATACCATGGACTGAAAACCATCGCATCCAAAACCATGGATCGAAAACCATAGGTAGGTTCACCCAACCTAATATATGGTCCAAAAGTTGTTTTCCTGGGGCGCTGTCTCGGACCCCATAGAGGGGGGCTACCCGCCCCCCTCAAACCGCCTGGACAGGGCGAGCTATTGCCCCCCTTGTGACCCCCCCGTTGTGCAATCGATGCAAAGAAGGGGGGGCTCTACCCCCCCGCTAACCCCCTGGTTCACTATGTAGGTTAGTCGTGGAAAGAATATAACACAACCCAACAAAATGTTGAATTATTGTTTTTTATATTCTGTTGTGCAAAGTATTTTGTTTTGGTATTTGGATTGGTATTGTCAATGATTCTAATACCCTAAACTATATTCCAATATCATGGAAAATCAACATGGTATCAGAGCTACTTTAAAGGGCCGGTGAATCAAAGTGTGCACAACGAGTACAACTTAAGAGGGATTTGGTTACATTATTGTTGAAGGGTTCACAACAATTTCAAGTTGTCAATTGGTCTATAATATGAGGACAGGTTGGAAGGGTTTTCCAGCTATATTCCATGGAAGGAAAGGATGAAGTTGGTTTTGATGGTGAACATGATATGGGACTTCACCGATGAAACGATCAAGAAGCTCACTAACCCTAAGGAGTTGGGAATGTATGAAGGGTTGGATACAAAGACAAAGTTGATCATTCTAGACGGTGTCAAGGATTCCTCAATACCTCATCTTTCTGGGAAGGACACTACCCATGAAATGTTGGAAGCTATTCAGAATCCATTCTAGAATAAGAATGAGAACCAGGTATTGGTATTATAGGATAAGTTGAAGGCCACTTTACATCTGACGAGATTGTCTCAGGTTAGAGATAATCTTGTCGTTTTCAATGAAACTATTTCATATTCTAAGATAGTGAGGATTTCTTTGAAGTGGTTTAATCCAGAGTGGAAGTTGTTCATCAAAGGGATCATTGCCATGGACATGTTGCCAGACTGGGAAGGTTGTGGGATGAATTCATTCAGAAATAATTGTGATATGAGGATCTTCATGCGAATAAGAAGGATTTAGATGATGATGTGGCTCTTGCAGCAAGAATTAAGGGAAAGAAAAAGAATGAATTGAGTAAGATCAAGTGTTTTAATTCTGGTGAATTTGATCATAATTTGATGAAGTGTATGAGGAAGAAGAAGGGGAATGGTTGCATGTGTTTCCACTTCTACTGAGATTTATTACCTCTCCAGGAGATTGGAGAATGAGTATTTTGGTTTGATCTCTCATTTATATCAGGGTATCATCGACGAGGCCGCATGGTACATGGAAAGTGGTGTGTTGAAGCACATGAAAGGTTCTTAGGATGTATTCAAGACTCTATTGAGTGGGACTCGAAGTTGCACATGGTTTTGGGAGACAAGAGTCAGAAAGAGATCAGGGGATTAGGTGTCATGCCTTTTAGGAAGGATTCAAGTCAGTGATACAAGTTCAAGATGTATTTTATGTACCAGACTTCAGATATAACATGTTATCTATCTCAGAGATCGAGCATAAGGGGTTTGAGGTGTTGTTCTAGGGTGGAAAGGCAAGACTTGGGCCCAGACTATCTAGCTCCATAGGTATTGTGAAGGGAGTTAGAGAGTTTGGTCTATATAGGTTGACGAGAATCATATAGTTCATGAGAAGAAGAAGCAAGAGAATGTCTAGGTTCGAGAGGTTCATAGGGAGCTGATTTCTGAAAAAGGCTTACAGATTTAGAGGGAGAATGTGCATCCCAAGAAGAGTGGGTAGTTAGTGGAGAGTAAGGGTACTTCTACAACTATAAAGAAGGAATATTGGAATGGCCTGGAAGAATTTCAAGAGAAGAAGAAGTAGGAGGCTTCCAATGGTAGTGACACTTCCAAGAATCACACAATTCATGCATCAGGGCTTGCGAGATTTGTGGGCGCTAGGATTTGGGCTAGTGTTTCAAGCAATGGCAGTGATATGAGTTACTTCCTAATCTTGGAAGCACCTCCCTTTATAAGAGGGAGTGTTTATATTTGTTTCTTGGGAGGTACTCCAAGGCCTAAGGTTCAAGGTTTTGGAGGAATGGGCTCCACAAAAGTGCTTTGTGGGCTTAGAACCCAAGGTGTGGACTTTGCACCCAATATTGTGGGTGTGAAATGACAAGAATATTATCACTCATGATGAGACGACATCAAATCCAGAAATATCCTAGTCTACCATGATGCATTATCCTTCACTTTCGAATGCAAATGACTAGGAGAGAGGACAAGGCTCTTGAGACTTCCCAAGGCATATTTCAAGCTGGGATGCAGGATCAAGGCACTGCTGATGAAAATTGTGCAGAGGTAACTGGGTGACTGGGATGGACAATCCGGATCAACAATGACTATTCGTGGGATCAGGCTCAGCTGGAGGGAATATCTGTGACTATTCACACACACTTTTGTAATCTTGCATACTGGTTTCCTTAAGATGAAATTGATTGGGAAATTATTGATGGAAGATTTAAGTATCTTCTTTACATATCTAAAAATCCACAATTCTTAGAATCATTTGAACCCCACTCAACATACTTATGTGATGGAGCTACGCAGTCACAAGCAAATACAATTGTTGTTACAAGTGACTGTCTTCCTTCCCCTCATCAAATAGCTCCAACATCACAGAGTGATGCAGGAGAGCATGCACACACACTGGTTGCACTGTCACATCCTCCTACCCCACCTGCTCTTGATATTTATGTAGATTTGGCTTGCAAGCCCATTGGTTGTCATGTGGACTTGTTACCTCAACCTCCGTCTTGGTGTTCTATTGATCCTTTGGATTTTATTGTATTGAGTTCTTCCATTCCCGACTCCACACATGTTGTGAACGAGGATGAAGTTATCGATGAAGTTGGTAATGTGCAACCAACCTGCGCTATCATACATGATGAGTGTGTGCAGGAATCTAAAGAACAACCCGTGGTGAAGGATGACTCCCTTCCATCCGCACCTCATCCACTTTATCTTGACATCCTTTGTGATTCTCCCACTTTTGAATCTTCGTGTGAAAACTCATTTTCGAAAGTTTCTACTTTTGATCATTCGCAGGACACACCGGATGTCATTCTGTCATTATGATACGGAGAGGACACATCTTCCTCTGAAAATTTGTCTTATCTGTCATCTATCATTTTTGAAAACACAAAGGGTGAACATCCTTGCTTCTCATCTACCCCTCTACACGATTAATCAAATCATGAGGAGGCCAATGAACATCCGTGTTCTCATCTTTATGCAACATGTGTCATATTTGGGCATACGGGTTGTTGTTTGTCATGCAAAGGGAATGTTGTCTTGATTCAAGGGAATTGTGTGGGTATGAGTGGTTGTCATCACATAGGCATGTTTCACACTCACCTCATGCACTCTTGTCACAAATTTTATCGCATCAAGCAAAGTATGTCTTATGCATTCTGGATAGTCTACGTTGTTTCACTAAGTGTCCATGTGTGATGACAGTCAAGTCCTATCAATGTTTACATATGTTTCACTGATATCACACTTATCCATTTTCCCAAGAAACCTAGCCTCATATAGCTCCCCAGAACTATGTGCTTTGCTTCTACAACCATCAAGCTTCCTCCCTTGCTTGCTGAAACCCCGCAGTTTGCAAAGACACCAACCTCCCTTTCTTGTTGAAACCTTGCAGCCCACAGAGACCCAATCCAACATTGCTTTCCAAAATGCGCGGAGCAGTCAAGTAGCCAACACTTCTCTCTAGAAATGTGCAGAGCAGTCTAGCTGCAATGCACTCAGAAGTTGTGCAAAGGTGTCCTCCCAGGACCCCTATACTACAGTAGTGCTTTGAGCCTCAAAATAGTGTAGTGTTGTCCAAGTTTTCTTGTTAGTCTTACATGTAGAAACTGTACAAATGGGCCTCCCAGGGACTCATTTCGGTAGCAGTCATTGTCCGCTGAAATTGCGCAGATCTACCTCTCAATGGCTACAGGAAAGGATGACATGTTGAAATCGCTTCCAAGGAGTTGAGTAGAAGGAACAAGGAACCAATCAATGGAAAAGATCAGGACCGCATGCTAACTTTGTCTGATGCATGATCATCTTGAGGGTAAGTATGGTAAGTAAGGAACATATTTCGAAGTATACCTCTTAGTTGAGTTTGCAGGATTGCTTGTCATTATCATATCACCCTGTCTTTAGTAACATGCATGTGCGCAAATGCAAAAAGTTATCTCATGTGTTTCTTCTACCTGTCTTACTTCTTTTTCACTTGTTCTACCAATTGTCATCTTCCACATGTTGATTGTTATGTCATGCTTGCAACCTCGTTCTAGTGACGTTGAAGGGTTTTTTTGAGTTGTGTTCTCCATGTACACATCTATCGCACTCACACACAATGTTGTATGCACAGTTACGCAAGCGTCATCGTGGTTGGTCAATGATTTATCACAAGTGTCGTGTTTGTCATTCGCACCATTGATCAGTCACACTGAGTTATGTTGTCTTGATGGTTTTAGGTGTCTTTTCAACGAGTCATGTTGAGTGTTTGTTTTCAAGGTCGTGTATGCACAAGTTCACTCACTCACACACTTAATCATTTTGCTAAAATTATGACGACCGGATCACCCACCAATAGTTGGACCTTTGTTGAGATGCATTGCGCAGATTCATCCCTCAGTGATCATGTACTATTGCCTAGAATTTTTTAGGGCTTGAGGTTGTCTCCCAAGAAGCCTGCATTAGGAAATCCTAGAATCGACCGGACTGACTGTCACCTAGAATAGTGCATAATTTTCTTTGGAAGCCATTTCAACCTGCACTACCTACAAGCACACCAACCAAGCCTACATTTGGTCAATCAGAGTGTTTGACTAGGCAGTGACCCCGGGACTCACTCCCCCAAAAAATTGTGTAAAAGTTGCAAAGCTTTCCTGCTATACTGACTGAAGAAACTATGAAGACATGCCAGACAGACACCCTATGTTCGTCATTGTTTCCCTAAAAAAATTGTGCAGTTTTTCTAGCTAGTCACCCAGTTAGCCAACTTGCTGCTCACCTGAAAAACTACGCAGTTTTCATGAGCAATCTCCCAACTTCCCAGCATCCTGCTCATCTCAGAAACTATGATCGGATGTTCAGCAAGTCAGCCTCCTAGAAATTGTGCACTTTTTTCCAGCAAACTCCCACAGGTTGCTGCCAACTCCCCAGAAAAATTTTGCAATTTTTCCAAGCAAGCCTCCTGCAGCCCATTTCCAGCTCCCCAAAGAAATTACGCAGTTTTTGTTGCTAACCCCTCTGCTGCCTGCATTGATTCCCTCAAAAAATTGCACAGATCTGACCTCTAATTGAGCTAGATCTCATGGACATTCATTGCTGATCTAGATTGTCCATCCCAGTCTCCTAGTGACCTCTGTGTAATTTTCATCAGTAGTGCCCAAAGCCTGCATCCCAGCTTGAAATCTACCTTGCGCAGTTTCAAGAGCCTTTTCCTCTCTCCCGGTCACTTGCATCTAAAAGCGAAGGATAATGCATCATGGTAGACTAGGAGATTTCTAGACTTGATGTTGTCTCATCATGAGTGATAGCAGATACTGGTACATGGATGAGACATGATGCGATGACGAATGGGATGAACAAGAAGAGCACATGCAAGGAGATTTTTTCATGAATGAATGAACAGGAATGCATGCGAGGAGATTCGTTTGTGAAAAGATGAATGAGGAATGCATGCAAGGAGATTTTTTCGTGAACAGATGAACACATGAAGCATGTCAAAGTACAAGTGAAGGAGGAACATGGACATGAAAACATTAATCGAACACCAAGACCATCGAATACTTTGAACACCTTTCCATGCAGAGATGAAGCTATGATACACCAAGAGTGAGCACATCCATCACTCGAAAGCATTGTAACTTGAAATGAACACCACCAGTAGCATGAACATACCAACACTACTGTGTCGAGTCGTATCATGAGTCATCTTGGCCACATCACTATTGTGAGCCATATTGTTGTAATCAATGTAATGCAACGTGGAATTCCAAAAGACCCACATGTAAAGTTGAAGAGTCATGTAAGTCAAACAGTCATGAGGGAAGTTGAACAGTGACAAGGGTCAGTTTCACTGTTAGCTATAAATACCCCTCATTTGTACATGCAAACTAATTTTCACCTTGGGTCCTCCCACATAGCCTTGAGAGTCTATAATATTTTCTTTGAGGACCGAGTAGTGGCTCTAATGCCCCTCTTACGGGTTAGTGATGTATGGTGCACTGATGTGTCTTGGAAATTTCGCTTAATTTAGAAGCCTGTTAACAGGCCAGCACGTTTTCACACATGTATTTTAATGGTTTGTAAGACTACACTTTAGACACTTGTAATGCATGTTGCTTTAACCTCTGTTAAGACAATTGAATTATTTTGGTTGTTCTAATACATATGTTTATGAAAATGTGTTGTAGAAGTTGTTATGTTTTCTTTCCCGTGTGATTTGCCACATTGGACACTAGACGAAACCATCCGCATAAACTTGTTATAATTATCATTGCACTTGCTTGGACTAGTCCTATGGGTGTTGTACGTGCTATCTACTCATTTTGTGTTTTTGACTACTGCATTCGTGTGGACTACTCCGTCGGAAGTTGTGAATGTCCTGTTGTGTTGTGTGTCTCTGAAAAGGTTCGAACTCTTCCCTCTCAACTGGAAACTCACTTCCACCATCTCCCTCTACAGTGAAAGAACCTTGACACAAGTAATACTAGCACTCAGTAGGCACGTGAACCTTGTTGTTCAAGGACAAAGTAGACCACTCTCATGTGCTGACAAGCAAGAGCTAAGCCATATCTTTAAGATAATGGCAACCGAGCCATCGTACCAGATGGGAATCCTACACTAAACAGTGTGAGGTCTAGCTGGGACTTCATACTAGGGATATCCCCTTAATGTTGGTGATTCCAACACCATCAATAGTTCCCTTAATCAGAGGTAAGTGCTCTCTAAGTTGATTATTTTCTAGGTGGTTAACAATCTAGATTGGATATATTTCGTTGGTTAATCTTAGGGTTGTTGGAGGGAAGCAAAGAGGTACTCAAAGCATACCTAAATGCAGTACAGGGAAGGAAACTTGGATTGCTAGGAGAGGCATATTGATAGGACGCTAAATAAATAATAATTGAAGGACTAAAGAAGGAGGTCAAAGTGAGTTGTTAACTAGCCCAAGTTTATTGTTGGAGAAGGACATCTTGCAGTGATAGGTGGTAGCCCTTTGACTCAAAGTCTGTCTTCATTAGAGAATAAACGGAAGGCATTAGAGGGAAGAAGTCTCAAAGGAGCTAAGGAGTGTCATTAGGCAATTGAGAGTTGTTCATATACAGAGTTATGAACAACTCAACAGGAGTCTCTATGTGATGATGCGTTGAAGGACTAACAATCAACTAGAAAGTAGGTTGAGAAGCCATGTTGAGTGACCTAAAGGAGAAGGACCATTGATAGAGGCAAGAGCTGCAGATTGGGAGTAGAAGGACTAGCAATTATGTTCATGGTATGATCAAGACAGTTGTGAATTCGATTACATTAGGTAGACAATCAGTGTATCTTGTTCAGGGTAGTTTGGTCATCATATTTGTTGAAAACAAGCCCTAGTTTGTATGCTTGTATCAGTGGATGTATGGGGGCCATTATACATGGTACAATAGCCCTAGAAAATTGTATTACAATTTGATAATATAACAAAGTTGGGCTATTGAAAATTGTAAAAAAATGTTTATATTTATGCACGTGTTGATTTACTGTTGTTTATATTATATTGTGCAAAGTAGTTTTTTTTGGTATTTGGATTGGTAGTGTCAGTGATTATAAAACCCTAACCTATATTCCAAAATCATGGAAAAACAACATTTTATCAAAGCTACTTTGAAGGTCCAACAAATTAGAGTGTGCACAAAGAGTACAACTTAAAAGGGAGTTGGTTACATTATTGTTGAAGGGATCACATCAATGTCCAAGTTGTCAGTATTTCTATGACATGAGGGAATGTTATAAGGGTTTTACAACTATATTCCATGGAAGGAAAGGATTAATTTGGTTTTTATGGTAAATAAGATCTAGGACTTTAATGAGAAAATGATCAAGAAGCCAACTGACCCTAAGGAGTTGGAAGTGTATGAAGAGTTGGATACAAAGGCAAAGTTGATCATGCTAGATGGTGTCAAGGATTCCTTAATATCTCATCTATCTACGAAGAACGTAGCCCATGAAATGTTGGAAGATATTTAAAATCTATTCCAAAATAGAATGAGAATTGGATATTAGTGTTACAGGATAAGTTGAAGGACACCAAGATGGTACAAAGGTGAAGAGGGCACTTCATATCTAGAGAGGTTTTCTTAGGTTGGAGATGAGCTTTCCACCATCATTGAGATTGTTTCAAATTTTGATATGGTGAGTATTTGTTTGAATTGATTTACTCTATATTGGAATCCATTCATCAATGGGATCATTACCAGGGACAAGCTTCCGGACTAGAATAGGTTGTGGGATGTGTAGGGCGATATAATTGTATGTTAAATCCCTGTCATTTAATTTGTCAACCCGAGGGTTTCATAAACTTATAAGCAAACCCAAATATATGGGACCTCAGATGAAACTATTGTAGAAATTTTGTTTAGAATGGAAATGCATATTACAACTTTAACTAAAGAAAATTGCAAAAGAGATCGCATGCAAGAAAACTGAATTAAATTCTAGGGATGGAAGTTAAATTCTAAAGGTGGAATTTATGAATGCCATGGCCTTTCTAAACTATTCAAAAATAAACTAATCTATGAAAAATTATAAGAAGCAAATCTATGATAATCTAGAAAGTAGTAAATAACAACTAGTGAGAAAGCAGTAAATAACAATTAGTGATTTAGTTGTCAAGCAAGAAAACTAGGATAACTAGTAAGCAAGGAGTTTAATGACAATCAAATCAAATCTAGGAAATGAAATCATACTTGCGGAAAGTAAATCATACTTGAAAAAATTAAATCATACTTGCAGAAATGAAAAAAAAAAAATCAAACTATGTTACCATTGTATGTAGATTTTAGTTGATGGGGATCCTTACATTCCTCAATGAGCACACATGAACAACTATCACACCTTAAGAATCAAACAACACTCATAAATCATAATTTTGGAGAAAATGATATTATTCATGCTGAATGAACAATCATAAATCTGATGCAAATGAATAACTGATAACTGTTTGCTTCCTTTGAA
Source organism: Pinus taeda (assembly GCA_000404065.3). NCBI lineage: Eukaryota > Viridiplantae > Streptophyta > Pinopsida > Pinales > Pinaceae > Pinus > Pinus taeda. Next base: position 185,779 of record APFE031038520.1, read on the forward strand.
GGATGCACCTATTATTTATACATGAGTTAGGGTTATCTACTCAATAAATGCAGATCCTTTAAATATCTAATAGATCCATACTTGTCTCAACTTATCCCTAAATATTAGATACAAATCCTATGACTCATAAAAACCTTCATGATATTTATCCTTGGAATATGGTCCACCTCTTGAGTTGAAATTCAAATTTGTGCTTGGGAGGACAAGTAAGACCCATCTAGAACCTCTAAATAAGCCTACACATGTCACAAAATTCATAACACATATATAGGTATATGAAACTATGTTAATTTCCTAGTTTTTAATCATTAATTCACTTATAATGCATAAAATAAATAATTTTGGAAAATAAGGATTCCAACCCATATGTTTTTAAAGATGATTACTTGATGTAGGTTTTTAGGGCTATATAGTAACGAGATGAAGTCTAAATGGACATGAAACGATGGAAATGTGGATGAAAATGGAATACAATTTTGAGACTCAACAGGATGAATTCATTCAGGAAGAATTGGGAGAAGAGGATCTTCATCTGAACAAGAAGGATTTTGATGATGATGTGGATCTTGTCACGAGAATGAAGGGAAAGAGAAAGAAGGTCGTGATTAAGATCAAGAGTTTTAACTACAGTGAGTTTGGTCATTATTTGATGAAGTGTCTAAGGAAGAAGCAAGGAGTTGATGAGAAGAAGAAGGGGAACGTTTGTTGGTGTCGCCACTTCTACCAAGATTTATGACCTCTCTAGGAGATTGGAGAATGAGGATTTTTATTTGATTTATCATTTCTCTCAGGGTATCATCGACGAGATAGAATGGTACAAGGACATTGGTGCATCGAAGCACATGACAAGTTTGTAGGATGTATTTGAGAGTCTAGCTTAGTGGGACTCGAAGCTGCACATGGTGTTGGGTGATAAGAGTCTGAAAGAGATCAAGGGATCAAGAGTCATGTCATTCAGGATGGATTTAGGTTAGGTGATGCAAGTTCAAGATGTATTATATGTATCAAAGCTGCGATATAACGTGTTGTTTGTCTCAATGATCAAGAAGAAGGAGGTTGAGGTGTTATTCCAGGGTAAAAAGCCAAGACTTAGGCCCATAGGCTCTAACTTGATAGGTGTTGTGATTGGAGTTAAAGAGCATGGTATATATAGGTTGATTGACAAGCCTATATATCAAGAGAAGAAGAAGGATGAGAATGTCTAGGTTCTATAAGTTCAGAGGGAGTTGATTTCTTATAGAGGTTTGCAGGTTCAGAGGGAGAATGTGCAGTGCAAGAAGAGCATGTGGCCAATGGGGAGTAAGGTTAAGTCTAAAATTGGAAATAAGGAATCTTTGAATGGCCTGAAATCATTTTAGGAGAAGAAGAAGCAAGATGTTTCCAGTGGTAGTGACACTTCCGAGAAGGGTGCAATTCATGCATCAGGATTTGCAAGATTTGTGGGCATGAAGATTTGGTTTAATGTCACTAGTAGTGATAATGATGATGAGTTATTTCCTAGTCTTTGAAGTACCTCCCTTGTTAAGAGCGAGTGTTGATATTTGTATCTTGGGAGGTACTCCAAGCCCTAGGGTTTGGAATTTTGGAGGAATGGGCTCCACAAAAGTGCTTTGTGGGCTTAGAACCCAAGGTGTCGGCTTTGTACCCAAGTTTGTGGGTGTGTGGATGACCTGACCTTTGGAGATTGTAGAGGACCCTAAAAGTAACTAGGGGCCACAAGAACACCAAGAAAGGGTTAGTATTTTTTGAGATATGAATTTATTTGTATGTTAGTTGGGCATGCACAAGAAGAAGTCATGTTGACTAGGTTAGGATACTCCCTCGTGATAGTTTGTTGGAGCTCAAAGGAAAACATATAAATAAGGGTGACATTTAAGATATAAGGTATCAACCCAAGTGCAAACACATCATATGTGAGATCATCTCAAGTTGGGTCAGTCTCAACTGAAGAAAGAGGACTAGGATGTGAGAGTTTGGGACTAGTTTTAGATTTGTTTTATATCTATTCTAGGTATGAGGAGTGAAGGAGGTTAACAGCATTGGATAAGGGAAACTATGGGCACATGATTGGGTGAAACTCTTATGTGATCAAGGCTGAAGGTTATAGGGTTACTTCAGGAAGGACCGAGGGTTGTTTGAAGGGTTGGACTAGGGTCAGAAAAGAAACAAACAAGGTCATAGGTACCTAGAAGAAGGACGTTGGTTGGGAAAACCTTGTAGAAGGGAAAACAAGTCATTTTTGAGGACTAGTTAAGGGTTGGTCTGGTGCCCTAACTAGGCCTAAAATCTATTGGATGAGTTCACTTAGGCCAAGTTGCAAACTAGAACAAGAAGATGCCCTTAATTAGAGGTAAGTGCCCTCTAATTTGATAGTTTGTTAGGTGGTTGATAGTTTATATTGGACAAAGTGTGTTGGAAATCTCAAGGTTGTTAGAGGGCAGCAACAAGGTGATGAAAGGATCCCCAAGTGAAGTACAGGGAAGGACACTTGAACTACTAGGAGAAGCATATTGATAGGAGTCTTAATGATTGATCTTTGAATGACTAAGGAAGTAGGTCAAAGGGAGTTGTTGACTAGCCCAAGTTCATTGTTGGATAAGGACATCTTGTAGTGGTAGGTGGAAATCCTCCAACTAGAAGTTTGTCTTCTTAGAACAGTTTGGGAAGGCATTAGAGGGAAGAAGTCCCAAAGGATTTGAGGAGCAGTAATGTGCAGTTGAGAGTTGTACAACTCAACATGAGTCTCTATGTGTTCATGCATTGAACAAATAATGGTCATCTATAGAGCAGTTGGAGAAGAAATGTTCAGTGACCTAAAGGAGAAGGACCATTGATAGAGGCAGGAGTTGCAGATTGGGAGCAGAAGGACCAACAGTTGTGTTGTGTTCAGGGTGAAATTGAGGTAGTTGTGAAATAGACTACATCAGCTAGAAAGTCAGTGTATGTTGTTTAGGGTAGTTTGGTTATCACAGTGTTGACGGTGTTGGACTCACCAACATTCATAGGATCTCCACAGTGTGAAGTCCCAACTAGACCTCACACAGTTTGGTGTAGGAGTCCTATCCGTTATGATGGCCTAATTTCCATTATCTTAAAAATATGCCTTAGCTCTTACTTGTCAACACATGATAGTGGTTCACTTAGTCTTCAAAAAGTGAGGTTCGTGTGCCTCGTGAGTACTTAGTGTAACTTGTGTCTAAGTTCTTTCACTGCAGAGGGGAAGGGTGAGAGTAAGTCTCAAGTCAAAATCGAATCCCAACTCAGGTAGAGACACACAACACAGTATGATTTGCGCAAATTCTGGAAGATTAGTACACATGGATGCGGTATTCACAAACACAAAGTGAACAGATAACATGTACAACACCCAGCGGAGTAGTCCAAATGGGTGCAATGGATGTTATAACAAGTTTACAAGAATGAATTTGTCTAGTGTTCGATGGAGTAGTCCACACGGGTGAGATAGTGATAACAACTGATACAACACACTTCCAATAGTGTATGCACTAAAACAACCAAAATAGTTGAACTATCTTAGTACAAGTTAAAGAAACATGTATTACAAGCATCTAAAGAATAGTCTTATAAACGAATACAATACATGTGTGAAAACGTGTTGGCCTATTAACAAGCTTCTAAATTAAGTGAAAGTTCCAAGACACATACGTACACCATACATCACTAGCCCCAACAATAGGGCATTGGAGCCATTGCTCGCTCCTTCAAGAAAAGACTACACAATCTCAAGGCTATGTGGGAGGAGCCAAGGTAAAGAGCCTTTTGCATGTACAGATGAGGGGTATATGTAGCCAAGGGTGAACTTGAGCCTCGCGACCTTTTCGACATCCCTCATGACTGTTCAACTTACATGACTCTTTAACTTCATCCATGGGTCTCTTGAACTTCCATGTTACATTACATTGATTACACAAGTATGACCCAAAGTAGTGATGTGGCTGAGGCGACTCATTACACAAATCGACATGATGTTGTTGGTATGCACATGTTGGATGTGATGTTCGTGTTGAGATTTTGTGTTTCTAAGTGATGAGTGTGCTCTTGGTGTACCCTAGCTTCATCTTCACATGGTAAAACATGCAGATTCTTCAATGGTCTTGGTGTTCGCTTGATGGTCCATGCATGTGCATGTGTCTCCTTCACTTTATACTTGGTATGCTTTGTGTGATCATCCAACAATGAGCAAGTCTCCTAGCATGCGCTCCTTGTTCATCTCATTTGTCGTCGTGCCATGTCTCATTCATGTACCTGTTTTTCAATCACTCATGACGAGAGGAAATCAAATTCATAAATCCCCTACTCTAACATGATGCATCATCTTTCATTTACAAGTGCAGGTGACTAGGTGGACAAGGCTCTAAAACTACATAGAGCACATTTCAGGCTAGGATGTGAGGCTCCAGAGCACTTTCAAGAAAAAAATGCGCAGAGGTCACTTAGAGGCTGGCTTGAGCAGTTTGGGAGAGCAATGACATCTGGGGGATATGGCTCAGCTGGGAGGAAGAATTGTGTACTTTTTCTGGGGAAAGAAGTGCACGCAGCAGGAGGCATTGGCAGTGAAAAATGTGTAGTTTTTCAGATGAGGCTGGGATCAGGATGCAGGAGCTTGCTAGTCAGAACTGTGCATTTCCGGGTTGAGCAAGGTGTTGGGAAGTAGGTGGATTTTCAATGAAAACTGCACGGTTTTCAGGAGGAGTGGAGAGGAGGCCAACAGGGTGACTTTCTAGTAGAACTATGCAATTTCCCTGGATAGTGCAGTGACATGCAGTCGGTGCCAGTCCCTCATGTTTGTGTAGTTTCTTCAAGTAGTGCAAGAAGGCAGGTTGGAAAACTACTGTGCAATTTTTGGAGATGAGTGCAACCCTAGGTCACTGCTCACAAATTTTCTGGCTGACCAATGAGAGGCTTGATGGATAGGCTTGTGGGAAGCGTAGACTAAGATGGCTTATTAGGAAACTTTTGTGTTCTTCTCGGTGACAGTTAGCTGGGTTGATTCCATAATTGCGTAGTGAAAACTGCCTAGAGGAAAACCTCAAGCTCGATGCAAATCCAGCTCAGTGGAGGTTGGGCTGATGGAGGGTCATCCTGTCGACAAATCTTCAGAAAAATGGTTAAGTTTGTGAGCGAGTGAAATTTTCTATACATGACCTTGCAAACACACACTCAACATGACTCGACAACAAGACACCTCAAACCAACAAGACAACATGGCTTAGTGTGATTTTCTAAAGGTTGAGAGCAACAAGTGCTACACTTGATATAGATCATTGAACGACCATGACGACACTTGTGTGACATTGTTTAAAACTTCATGTGTGAGTGTGATAGGTGTTTACATAGTGAAAAAACTCATAAACACTAATAAAAACCTTCACCATCACGACAACAAAGTCACAAGCATGACATAGAAATCAACATGTTGAAGACGACAGCTAGTCAAACAAGAAAAAAGGAAGCAAGAAATGTAGAGGAAACACATGAAATGATTTTTTTGAGTTTGAACACATGCATGTTATTGAAGACAGGATGATATGACAATGACAAGAAGTCCTACAAACTCAACTAAGATGTGTACTTCTATAGGTGTTGTTTACTTACCATACTTACCCTTTAGATGATCATGCATCCAATGGAGTTTGCATACGGTCCTAATATTTTTCCATCACTTATTCTCTTGGTCCTTCTCCTCAACTCCTTGGGATTAATCTGAGCATGTCACATTTTCCAGTAGTCACCGAGAGATAGATTAGTGTAGTTTCAGCGGGTAGTGATTGTTTTCAGGATGAAGCTCTGGGAGAGCCATCTACACAGTTCTTGAATGCAAGACAGATAGGGTAGCTTGGACAACACTACGCAGTTTTGAGGCACAGGACACTACTGTGGGATGGGGTCTTGGGAGGACACCTCTGTGTAGTTTTTGAGTGCAGTATAGTCCAGGAATCTAAGAGGCAATATTGTGCAGTTTCTGGATGCAAGGCCCTACTACGGGATGGGTTCCGGGAGAACATATTTGCATAGTTTCAGGTTGCAAGGGGGACTGAGCAACTGAGGGACAATACTGTACAGTTTCTGGAGACAGTGGGTTTCGGCTGGGGGAAGGACACTGGAGGAAACCTCTGCGCAATTTTGGATGCTAAGGGAGGTTGGGGTCTCTGCACACTATGCATTTGCAGTAGGCAAGGGATAAAGCTTGAGGGTTGCAGAAGCAAACTACACAGTTCTGGGAAGCTAGATGAGGCTAGGTTTCTTGGGAAATGGATAAGTGTGAGATCAGTGATACAGATGTAAAAAATGATAGGACTCGACTATGATCACACTTGAACACTTAGTGATACAATGTAGACCATCCAAAATGTATAAAACATACTCTGCTTGATGCAACAACCTTCGTGACAAGAGTGTGTGAAGTGAGTGTGAAACATGTCTATGTGATGATAACAACTCATGTGTGCATGATTTCCCTTGAAGCAAAACAACATACCCTTTGCCTGAAAAACAAAAATCCCTATGCCCAAAGATGACACATGTTGCATAAAGATGATAACATGAACAAATCTTAAGATCAAGGAGGGGAATCTTCATATCATCGACTTACGAACAAGTGACCAAGGAATGATTGATCGCAAAATCCAAGGTAGGCTCTAAAATTTTCATGCGAACCAAAATTTTGGAGGTTGGTTGTAGTTGCTACAACATTGGCAACACACTGGTATAACTACAACTCTTTGTATGGACCTTGTTTCATGAAAAGTCTAACCCTTCCAAAAGTATTGTTCGATTCTTTGATCTTAATGGCTTCCACACTAGCTTGTGTGAAATATGTAGTCCCTACCATTCTCTTGATCGGTCATAAAACATTCTAGGCCAAGTCAACTTAGTTGTTTCAATTGGGGATGAGGGGTATATTGATGCACAAGTAATATAACTGTTAGATTTTAAGTTTCATCTCTAGTGTTTCTCTGCTACCAGCAGGCCTGGAAAGTACCCCGACAGAGTCACATAGAAACAAAAGAATTGATCCACTTCCAGCGATCCTCTTCAGTACCCGGTGGACTTATTTGTATCACCTCTCTGCGCAAGAATCCTTTCTCTTCTTTCACCTTATTCATTTTTCATTTTTTTCATTTTTTCAAAGAATTGTGCATAGGCACTTATTTATTTCAAAGACGGAAGAGGGATCCAGACTTATTCAGAGCAGAAGAGGTTGTTCCTTCAGAGAAGTATGTTATATATACCTTTTAACATACTTGTTAAGGTTTTCCCCCACACCTTACTCTACTTGAATGATCTGACAAGGATTAACCCAAAAGAATTGACTAGAGTAGGCGGTACTAGTTAACAGTGCAAGTATTATGTTTTCACCGAGATTCGCTTTGAACAAAATGTATTTTTCATCAAGGCACCAATGAATAAAGACAGCAATCTCTTCATAAAGAGAGAAGACAACATATAACCACATGTTGATAGATGTACGAGTCCTCTTAGATTTTCCCGACTTGTCTCGAGAGCCAAACACGGTTTCATGTAAGGCTAACCTACGGACACGAGCAAGCAAAGAAAGAAAAAAAAGCAAAAAGCAAAATTAAAGCGAAATAAAAATAAGTAAGAAAAGAAAGAAAGCCAACAAACTAAACCATGTAAGCAATCAAAGTGCACATGCAAACCAGGAAGAAAAGCAAAGCAAGAAAGCAAAGACTACTCCTACTCCTACGCTAAACAGTGCATAGGCATAATCACGTGAAGTAATATTTCCAATGCAGGCATCAATGGATTAGCTGGTCATGTTAATGAAGGCATGGTAAAAAATAAAGATATAAATGTAAACCAATGAACAAGAAATATATAACAACGAAGACCAACACACTTTGAGTTCTAAAGTATCCACAGAAAAGAAAAGAATGAATGCACAAGACAAAGATTTTGCAGACATACCATGGTGTTGCAATGTACTACATGTAGAGGATAAACATACACACTCTCTGGAATGTTACATACGAGAGAACATGAGAAAGGTAGACAACTTATGCTTTGCAAGTATGCTCACTGTGTAAGATTCCTCCAAGGCATGAGTGATGGGATAATGTGATTCGAGTGGAGGAAGTAAACTTTGTGTATAAGATTGATCTTCAATGTGAAGCAGAGATTGATGAGGGGGCTTGGGTGTTTCAAAAAATTTCTGATCAAAAGTGGAACTAACCTCAGGACAATGAGGGCCTGATATAACCATCAGCTCAAGCTAAAGTGCCTCGATAGCCTGTGATGTTTCCACTTCGTTAATAGATAGATCATCGAAGACCAGTGGCTTAGAAATATTAACAATGAGTGAATCAACTTCATGATGAAATGAAGAAGTACAGATATCATGACAACCACAATCAGAAAATTTAGGATGCTCATCGGCATCCTCATGATCTGACAAATTTGGCATAGGGGTTGATGAGAAACAAGAACGTTCACCCTATGTGTTTTCAGAAATGACAGATGACAAATGGGACAGATTTTTAGATGAATATATGTCATCTTCGAATGTAATGATAGGCTGACATCTGGTGTGTCTGATGAATGATCGGAAGTAGAAACATTCGGAGATGTATTTTCACAGGGAAAATAAAAAGTGGTGGAATCACAAGAGATGTCAAGATAGAGTGGATGAGGCACGATGGAAGGGAGTCATCCTTCACCACTGGTTCTTCTTCAGATTCCCCACACACTCGTCATGAATGATAACATAGGTTGGCTGCACAACGCCAACTTTGTCGACAACTTGATCCTCGTGAACATAAGATGTCGAGTCTGGAACGAGAGAACACAACATAGTACAATCTGGAGGATCAATGGAATGTGGGGATGGAGGTTGAGGCATTGAGTCCACATGACAATCAGCTGGCTCACAAGCCAAATCTGCACAGACATTGAGAGCAGGTGGGGTGGGAGGATCAGATTTGCATGCAACTTCTCCCATCTCACACTGTGGAGTTAGAGTTATTTAATGAGAAGATAATGGAAAGTCACTTGTGACAACAACCTTTTTCATCTTAGACTAGGAAGCTCTAACACCAAGGTGTGCTAGTAGGTATTCGAATGATTCTAATAATTGTGGATTTTTGGATATGTGAAGATGATACTTAAATATTCCATCAAGGAATTCCCAGTCAATTTCATCTTCAAGAAATCAATATGCAAGATTACAAAAGCGTGTGTGAAATTGTTCAATTGATTTATCAGGTGCTTTTCATAATATCATAGTTTCTTTATTGAGTGCTTTATGGTCAAAATGATTGAAAGGATGGCCTATATATGTGATCAACTGGGAGAAAGAGTGAGTAGATTTCTCGAGCAACGTGGCACACCATAACAGTGGGTGCCTTCGAAGCATGAATGTGAACAGCGTGCATGTCATATAATCTTCATGGATTCCATGCCTTTAACAGGAGCCTACGATGGAAACTGCGTGTCTAAGAAAGGTTGCTTTGCCTTCACCATAGTATGTTTTGTCACAAGTCTTTCCAGAGCTCCTCCGAGATTTCAAATTTGTTTCCATAAGACATACACTTCGAAAGAGGAATTATGCGCTTAGTCATGATAAATATGCGAAGATTCAAAATAGATTGTGAGGAATCAACTTATCATCTGGCCCTCCTTCTAGCGCGAGAAATGTTGACAGTGATGGACCCGCCAATATTCAAGGGATCTACCCTATATGAAGTCCCAACTAAACCTCACATTATTTTGGGTAGGAGTCCCATCTGGTATGATGGCCCCATTTCCATTATCTTAAAGATATGCCTTAGCTCTTTCTTTTCATCACATGAGAGTGGTTCACTTTGTCATGAGAAAGTGAGGTTCGTGTGCCTGGTGAGTGCTTAGTGTAACTTGTGTCTAATTTATTTCACTACAGAGGGGGAGGGTGAGGGTGAGTCTCAAGTTGAGAGGGAATAGTCCCAACTCAGGTAGATACACACAACATAGGAAGATTCGTGCAGCTTCCAATAGAGTATTCCACATGGATGCGACAGTCACAAACACAAAGTGAACAGATAACAAGTACAACACCCAACAAAGTAGTCCACATGGGTGTGACAGATGTTATAACAAGTTTACAAGAATGAGTTTTTCTAATGTTTGGTGGATTATTCCAAATGGGCAAGACAACAATAACAAGTGATACAACAAATTTCCAACAGTGTATGCACTAAAACAACCAAAATAGTTCAACTATCTTAGTACAAGTTAAAGAAACATGTATTACAAGCATCCAAAGAATAGTCTTACAAACAAATACATTACATGTGTGAAAACATGTTGGCCTGTTAACTGGCTTCTGAATTAAGAAAAAGTTCCAAGACACATCCATACACCATACATCCCTAACCCCAATAGTGGGGCATTGGAGCCATTGCTCGCTCCTCAAAGAAAATACTACAAACTCTCAAGGCTATGTGGGAGGAGGAAAGGTGAATATTCTTTTGCATGTACAAATGAGTGGTATATATAGCCAAGGGTAAACTTGACTCTTGTGACTCTTTGACTTCCCTCATGACTATTCAACTTACATGACTTTGACTTCCATGACTTTTTAACTTCATCCATGGATCTCTTGGACTTCCATGTTACATTAAATTGATTACACAAGTATGAACTATTAGTGCCTAAATTTACCTCAGGCTGAGAAAGGTAGGATCTAGGGCCAACATCAAACCACGCTTAACCTGGTAGCTAGCCCTACTAGGTCGGGAGAGGGTTCTCTCCTGGTCAATCTCAGCAAATTATGATCACTAAAGGCTTGAGATGAATGATTTAACAATTGATATTAAGCTCGGTATAAGTGCAAAAGTTTTGATTGGATAAAATGATGTGTTTGCTGGCTCTAATAAAAAAGGTATATCTTGGGTGCAGGGAATGAGGCTTAGTCTTGCAGAGATCTCAATGGAGCAAGGTAGGCAACTGAATTTGGCACTTTGAATTGAATTAGATAGAGGGAATTATATAGAGGAGGAGTTGAAGAGGGCAAGAGAAACCATGGATCCTCTCCAAACAGCTGAAAACATCAAGAAACTAAAGCAAACCTCAAGTAGAGCACTGCAATTTCAATGAGTTCTACTTTCACTCTTGTTTGATTTAGCTGAGAAGAAATAAGAGAGAAAATGACATACATAAAAAATAAATAAATTCAAAAATACATAAGAAAGCACTGTACCAAAACAACATTCCATAGGGATCCCAAAGAGTGTTGCAAACCCTGGTCTCAATTCCTTAGCCAAAATGCTGATATGAGTGTACAATGAAGCTCCTTACTTTCTCAAGAGTCCAACCATGCTAATGACTAAAAAAACACACAATATAGAAAAACCATAGCTCATCCTAGCCTCTAGGGGTTGAGATCAAATTTTTAGGAGCTGTTCAACCTAATTCTAAACTGAGAACTAGAAATTAGGCAGTGGAATAACATGCCTCTAGAAACAAGGGAACCGATTCATTCAGTCTCAAACAACTTTTTAACAGATGAATCTACCTTCCTAAGTAAAAATTTGACATATTTACATCATGATCCATAAATGTACATGAAATTACATCACTAATTTTACATTAATAAGATGAAAAAGTCAAACTGGCAAAAATTAGGCGAAAAACAGAGCATTCCTGGTCAAACTGGGCCAAATTTTCTCTATGCACCGCGCCTGATTCTCTATGCGTAGTGCCTGTTTGGAGCCACTTTTGAAAGCCTTCCTGGTTTCCACATTCGCTCCAAGTGTACTTTCTGGAAAGGTCTGCCTGTCTACTTTCCAACCCAAGTCGAATTTGTCAATTTGGCCTCCATTTTCCCCTCCAAAATTCAATTCTCCCAACATTGCTTAATGTGTGTCAAAATAGGGGCAGTAAGTTCATTTTTTGAGTGTTTTTGACCGTTTTGAGGGATCAAAACCTGTCCAAATTTCTTTTCTATTGGTAGGAAAGAATATTTTTTCATGAAAAATCCAAAAATTCTGAGTTTTTGTCATTTGAAGGCTCCCATCAAAAGCGAGCGCCAGGTGGCGCATCGCATAGGGCAAAAAAATCTATGTTAAAAATTTCTATGCATAGCGCCTTTTGCAGACCAGTTTTGAGGACCTTCCCAGTGTCCCAATTGGGCGTAGGATAGCTTTTTGGAAATATAATTGAGTCTAATTTCCAACCCAACTGTAATTTTTCAATTTGGATTTCATTTTCCCTATCAAAAATCAAATCTCCCAAGACTGGTAAAAATGTGCAAAATGAGGCTGCCTAAAGGCAGAGTGCTATTGCAGTCAATTTTTGAAGGTATTCCTCAACCCCCAGTTGAGTTAATGATAGCTCAGTGGAAAAATATTTGTGTATAGTTATCATTTGATGCATCAAGCAAGTCATTTGGCTAACCAAGCTAGGAGAAATCTTGATTTTCACAAGGTCACTTCAGAGGTGCATCAATTCTCCTGAGGCAACTGTATTTTTGACATTTCTATAAAACCATGAAACCTATGTAAAAATTGAAGGAGGTTTTTCGTCCTTCGATTATTATGGAAAAAAACCTCTCTCATTTTTTCCAGATTCATCTTTCCTTGCTCAAAAACATCATTTCAGTAAAACCTACCCCAATGTGTTGAACAGGGGATTTATCAAAATCAAGGGAAAGGAACGAGATAAGGGGCTCCTAAATTCTTGAGGAAATTTTGAGAAGTAGGTAGGGATGTTAGGAAATAGGGGAAGTGGAATTTCAAATATTGAGTGAGGGGAAGGGGTCCAAAAGGGCAAAACACGGGCCTAGCCTAAAAAATTGCCAAATTGTAGCAAGAAACTAGGGTTTGTGGGAAAATGAGGAATTTAAGGGATATCAGTGATGGGAAATGTTTAATAAGGTACATTACGGATAGGGGAAGGTGTATGAACATCAGAATACAAGTTTTGTTGATGTTTTGATCATCCAACAGAAATTAACTTCAAAACCCTAGGAGAGGTAAATGAACCTTACCTAGGCACAACTGAAGGATGAACAAGGTGTAAAATGAGCCATTGGAACCTAACATGATGATGAAAACCATCTGAATGATGGTACACTCAGTTGAATGGTGATATGAAGCTCTTGGGACAACAATTAGGGTTTGGGAATTTTTAACTAGGGTTTGGGATAGTTAGGACTAGGGATTTGGGATTAATAATTTAAGGATGTGTTGATGAAAATGTAATGAGAAGGAGAAAATGAATGAGGGAATGAAGGAGTGAGGGAGTGAGAGATAGTTGGGAGTGGAATTGGCAGCAAAATGACAAATGCAAACCCTAGGCAATCATTTTTTGAGAAATTGCATGGAAGTAGGGTTTGAGTTTTTTCACACTAAACCACCATAAATTTTTAAGAAAAACTCTTTCACGAGCAAGGAAAAGGGCTTGACTTACTTGCACACTAGAAGATTTGAGCAATTTTGGAAATTTGAGGGAGTTTATGATGAAATCAGGCTTGGCAGCTCTATGCGTCGTGCCACAAACCCAACGCGTTGCGCCTCCTGTATGCACCACGCCAATATAAATTTAACACTGTGCAGGGCGGCCCAATGCGCCATGCCACTTGTATGCGTCGTGCCTCTCACCCAATTCGCCGCACCACTTGTATGCATCGTGCCTCTCACCCAATGCATTGTGCCTCCAAAATTGGAACTCTTTGTTGCAATTTTGCTTCCCTTCTCCAACACGGCCTTCACTTTGCTCAATCTTTCTTCTTTGAGTGCTAATGAGCTTTTGAATTACAAAGATGATTTATATACAAGAGCTTTTGATTTTTCCTTCATAAAACCCACTTTTATAATGTTTGCAATGTGACTTACTTTTTCAACTCTGTTTTTGGGCAGTTTACTTTATGTATGCCTTTGATGAACTGAATGACTTGATTTTTTGTTTGCCTTGCAAGGGATGGAGCTACTGAAGCTTGGAAAGGTGACCAAGGTTGGCACTAAAGTAATTTACATACAAGAGAACTGAAATTACATGAATTCATACAACAAAAACCTAAAATACTTTATTTTTCCTCAAAACAGGGTTTTGAGGAAAAATAGATTTCTAAGCAATTGATTATGAAATTTATTGGTACTAGAACTTTATTCAACCTCCTCATGCGTTTGCTGGCTGTTATTGGACATTTTGAAGACCTTTTTGATGAAACCCTAGACCTAATGAAACTGAAACCATAGAAATGACTCTTGCAAATTTAAAGTTAAAAAGTGCTTGCATATGATCTTGATGAATGGGAATGGGCCAGCAGGTAAAGTACATGAGGGAAGATGTACAACAAGCCACTACCATCAGATGATCCATGCTCCTAATGGAATGCAACTGACTAAGTGAGACACCTAATATGCAATGCAACAAGAGAATTTCTTCTCTGACGAAGGGATGAAGATACCGACACTAACATGACCCAAAGTAGTGATGTCACCGAGGTGACTCATGACGCAACTCAACATGATGTTGCTGGTACACATGTTAGTTGTGTTGTTCATGTCAAGTTTTTGTGTTGTTGAGTGACTCAGTGTGATCATGGTGTACCATAGCTTCACCTCTGCATGGAAAAGTGCGCGGAGTCTTCAATGGTCTTGGTGGTCACTTGATGGTGCATGCATGTGAATGTGTCTTCTTCGCTTGCTACTTGGTATGCTTCGTGTGTTTGTCCAACCGCAAGAAAGTCTTGTTGCATGCGTTCCTTGTTCATCTCATTTGTCGTCACGTCATGTCTCATTCTTGTACCTATTTCTGCAATGGCTCATGACAAGACAACATCAAATCGAGAAATCCCCTAGTCTACCATGATGCATCATCTTTTGTTTTCGAGTGCAGGTGACTGGGAGAGAGGACAAGGCTTTGAAACTACGCAGAGCAAATTTCAGGCCAGGATGCGAGGCTCCATAGCATTGTCAAGAAAAACTGTGTAGAGGTCACTGAGAAGCTGGGTGTAGCAGTCTGGGAGAGTAGTGACATATGTGTGACATGGCTTAGCTAGGAGACAAAATTGCATTGTTTTTCCAGGGAACGCAGTGTGGGTAGCAAGAGGCAGTGGCAATGAAAATTGTGCAGTTTTCTAGACGAGGTCGGGATCGGGCTGCGGGAAACTGCTGGTCAAAACTGCACAATTATGGGAGGCAGTCAAGAAGGA
The DNA here is from genome assembly GCA_000404065.3 of Pinus taeda. Classification (NCBI taxonomy): domain Eukaryota; kingdom Viridiplantae; phylum Streptophyta; class Pinopsida; order Pinales; family Pinaceae; genus Pinus; species Pinus taeda. The sequence continues at coordinate 200,951 of APFE031038520.1, forward strand.
CATGATTGTGCAGTTTTCGAGCTAAGCAGGGTGTTGGGCTGCTGGTGGGATGTCAATGAAAACTATGTAGTTTTCAGGAAGAGTGGAGAGTCGGCCAGCAAGGGGGCTTCCTGATAGAACTACACAATTTCCCAAGACAGTGTAGTGACAGTAAGCAGGTGCCTATCCCTCATGTCTACGCACTTTCTTCAAGCAGTGTAGGTAGCCAGGTTGGACATCTACTATGCAATATTTGGAGATGAGTGCAGCCCTAGGTCACTACCCAAGTCAAATTTTCTGGTTGACTAACATGAGGCTTGATGGATAGGCTTGTGGGAAGCGCAAACTGAGATGGCTTCTTAGGAAACTTTTGCGTTGCTCTGGGTGACAGTCAGCTGGGTTGATTCCAAAATTACACAATGTAGACTTCCTAGAGGGAAGCCTCAAGATCTGTGCAGTTCTCAACAATAGTGTTTGGTCACTGAGGGTTGAGACTGTGTAGTGTAGCTCAGCGGAGGTCGGGCTAATGGAGCGTGGTTCAGTTGACATATGTTCAAAAAAATGGTTAAGTTTGTGAGCGAGTGAACTTGTGTATACATGACCTTGCGAACAAGCATTCAATATGACTCGATGACAAGACACCTCAAACCAACAAGACAACTTGTCTCAGTGTGACTGTCTAAAGGCTGAGAGTGACAAGTGTGACACTTGAGATAGATCATTGCATGACCGTGATGAAACTTGCGTGACATTGTTGACAAATTCATGTATGTGTGTGATAGATGTTTACATAGAGAACACAACTCATACAAACAAATACAAACCTTCAACACCACCAAAACAAGGTCGCAAGCATGACATAGCAATCAACATGTTACAGATGACAGTTTGTCAAACAAGCGAAAAGGAAGAAAGACATGTAAAGGAAACACATGAAATGAATTTTTTTTGCTTTCACACATGCATGTTACTAAAGACAAGATGATATGACAATGACAAGAAGTCCTATAAACTCAACTAAGAGATGTACTCTGAAAGGTATTCTTTAATTACCATCCTTACCTTGGAGATGATCATGCATCTAACAGAGTTTGAATGCGGTCTTGATATTTTTCCATCACTTGGTATGTTGGTCCTTATCCTCAACTCCTTGGGAGTGATCTCAGCGTGTCACCTTTTCCTGTAGTCACTAAGAGATAGATTAGTGCAGTTTCAGCGGGTAGTGACTACTATCGGGATGAAGCACTGGGAGGCCCATATGTGCAGTTTCTAAATGCAAGACAGATAGGTAGCTTGGAAAACATTGCGTGGTTTTGAGGCACAAGACACTATTGTGGGATGGGGTCCAGAGAAGACACCTCTGCACAGTTTCTAGGTGTAGTGAAGCCCAAGTAGCTAAGAGGAAATAATGCGTAGTCTCTATATGCAAGGCACTACTGTAGTATGGGTTCCAGGAGGAAACACCTGTGCAATTTTAGGTTGCAAGGCGGAATGAGCAACTGAGGGACAATGTTGCACAATTTCTAGACACAGTGGGTTCGAGCTGGGGGAAGGACATTGAAGGAAATCACTACGCAATTTTGGATGTCAAGGGAGGTTGGGGTCTCTGTACATTATGAATTTCTAGCAGGTAAGGGAGAAATCTTGAGGGTTTCAGAAGAAAAGTGCATAGTTCCGAGAAGCTGGATGAGGCTAGATTGCTCAAGAAATGGCTAAGTGTGAGATCAGTGACACACATGTAAACAGTGATAGGAATCGACTATGATCACACAAAAACACTTAGTGATACAATGTAGACCATCCAAAATGTATGAAACATAATCTACATGATGCAACATCCTTCGTGACAAGAGTGCATGAAGTGAGTGTGAAACATGTCTATGTGATGATAAAAACACATGCGTGCATGCTTTCCCCTGAAGCAAAACAACATCCCCTTTGCATGAAAAACAAAAATCCCTATGCCCAACGATGACAAATGTTGCATAAATATGAGAACATGATCAACTCTTAAGATCAAGGAGGGGAATCTTGAGATCATCGGCTTACCAACAAGTTACCAAGGAACGATCGATCATAGGATCCAAGGTATTTGGCTTCGAAATTTGCATGCGAGCCAAAATTTTGGAGGGTGGTTGTAGCCACTACAACACATGGTTTTTGACAACAAGCTGTAGGTTTTATTCTTGTATTAGTGGATTTATGAGGGCCATTATCCCTGGTATGGGATCCCTAGTCAGTTCTATTACAATTTGATAATATAGCAGTGTTGGGTTGTTGAAAATTGTAAAAAATTGTTTATATTTGTGCATGTGTTGCTTTACTGTTGCTTATATTCCACTATGAAAAGTAGTTTGTTATGGTATTTGGGTTGGTAGTGATAATGATTCTAATACCCTAACTTAGATTCTAGTGTCATGGGAAAATAACAGTCCTTCCTCCTTACATCTCTCGCAACCCCACACTTTGCATGAGAATTTCTTAGTTCATAATTTGGATTGCATATTCAATTTAGAATTTTCCAAAAGTGTATATTACCCATACCTCTTAGACAATCTCATACCTCTTCCATATCTTCTCATAACTACTGCAAGTTGGTATTTCAACTACCAATCCCTTCCTTATTTTATTTTTGGGAAAAAAGAGAGTGGGGAATTTAAATTAGTTCAAGATATTTCCACTGATAATTGTTGACACCTAATAATCAGGATTGGGTGAATAACTAAAATTGATGTAAATAAATAATGGGGAATATTAATAGTCACCGGGAGATGAAATGAATAGTCTCTCCCTCATGTATATAATAAACACCAACCTAAATGAAATCAACGAATTGTTTTGAGGAGTTACAACCTGGTCTAACATGGTATCAGAGCCAACTCTCGAAATTAGTTTTTGTGTAACTCCTAGTGTTAGTTTCCTACCTATATTCTACCTGGTTGCCTAAATCTTGCTCCAGGCAGTGTCATATACGTTTTTTTGATATTGTATGCGTTTTTAAAGTCTGTGCCCTCTGTCAAGTCTGCACCCTCTGTCAAGAGACCCGGTGTGAACGTTGAACTCTGGTGTGTGAACATTGTCATATGCGTTTTTTCAAATGAACGGTAGTGCTCTTCATTTTAATTTTCAATGTAGAAGCTCTTGTTGCTCCTGTGCATACATCCCAAACTAGTAGCAATGACCAGACCAGGATCCGAAGTTTGGTTTCCCCCTCTACCTTACGTAGGAAGAGTGCAGACATTCAACTTGTTAGGTGCCACTCAAAAGTTTATGATCCCTGTGATGACTCATTTGCACTTGTAGATGCCCTGCTCGAACCCAATCTTAAGGAAGTTCAACCAAGCTTGTGTTTAGAACTCGGATGTGGGATTGGATATGTGATAACATCATTAGCATCTATCCTTGGGGAAGGCGCTGGGATCCAATACTGTGCCACTGATATTAGCTCTGTAGCTATTGAAGCTACAATGAAGACTTTAGAAGCTCATGGTGTGCATGCAGAAGTAATTTTGACTGATCTTGCATCTGGTTTGGACAAACGTCTAACCGGAACAGTGATGTCCTTGTAGTCAATGGGTCAGTGTATGGCAGGAGCTACTACATAGACACACAAGGTCTCTGAAGACTCCTCGTCAACAACGTAGGAATGGAAGGTGGAGGTGATCATAGTCTTGCATAGCGGAAGCGTGGTGGAAGCCATCCCGTTCTGGTGCGGTGAGTGTTCCTCCATTTTTTGACATGCTGGCACTGCAGTGCTTTTGGTATATATAAAGCCACTATTTTGATTTTGATATATATATATATATATATATATATATATATAATGCTGATATATATTTAAAGGTTTTCTCCAAAAACAAGCAGTGTTTCATATACATAAATGCACAAGAGGTATCTGAATAATGTATGCAATCATGGTTTGTGGCTTTTGGATAGTTTTAATACAGTGTTTTTAGTACATCATTTTCATACATGCATGTTGCCTCTCCACCGGTAGCCATACTGTCTTCCCACACTGCCTCACTAGTTCTGTGTGTTTTTTGGAGAATGTCGAATGCTACTGCAATAACCATATGGGTTGAGCTCTTGTAAAAAATCGATTAATGTGTTGGCTGGGATATAAAAGATTATTTATATTTTTATGATCGTGTGCACAAGAACCTAACCTATGATTTTTTTACATCAAAAGCATATTTTGCTAGCAGAAGTATTTTTTTAAAACAGTACACAGATTTTTTTGCCAGCAGAAGTTTTTTTTATAGTATGCATTCAATCATATCTATTGTGGGAATAGTTCTTACTGGCAAGGAGAACTATCCTGAGTGGTCCCACATGATAAAATACACCCTCATTTTCAATGGGTTGTGGATAGGAGTGTGTATTGGAGATGGAGACAAAGAGCTAGAACAACCTACCTCTGACAAAGAGCTTGTCATTTGGGAAAATAAGAACAACAAAGCCTATGCATTAATTGCAACATCTATAAGTGAAGAGGTGAGTCACCATATTTTCCATTTTCAATTGCTTTCGAAGCCTTACAAAAGATGAAAGAACTCCATGACTCACATTCTGCAATTGAAGTTGTTCAACTCAAGATTAAACTCTTCACTCTTCAATTACAAAATAATGATCCTCTTGCTCTTGCATCCGAAGTAAAATCTATAATGCATGATATCAAAGCCACTAAGGTTGAATTGGATATTCCTCTTATCACTTTTCTCAAGTCAATTTATCCTACTTACTCCAATTAGCTTGAGTCATTCCAAGCTAATGGAAATCTTAAAGATATTACCTTTGACTCTCTTGTAAAAAAAAATTCTAAAAGAGAGAAAGATTTTGGAAAGAAGAAAACCCCTAAATATTCTAAAGAGGCTCCATGCCTTGCTCATAAAGAAAAGAATCCTACTCAATATTCTTCCAGAGGAAGAGGTGGTTGAAGAGGAAGAGGAAGATATTTCAGAGGCGGGGGGGCAGACACTCTCAAGGAGAAAAGGCAAACTTGCACTGCATACGCTGCAAAAGAAATGGATCATAGGATGCCTCTACATGCAAGTTACCATGGGACAAAATTGAGCAGGAAAGAAACCAACAGAAAGGTAAAACTAATGACACAGAAAAAGGTAAAGCACCTAAATCCACTCATTATGTTGTGGCACAATGTAATATCGGAGTAAATGAAGACTTATTTAATGCTTCACTTGCTTCTTGGAAAAATGATTGGTTTCTTGATTCAGGAGAAACTTGCCACATGACTCATAGAAAATATTTTTTTGAAGAATTTACTAACAATGTTGATGGAGCAGTATACTTTGCAGATCATTCAAAAATCAAGCCATCAGGGCTTGGCAAAATCAGGCTTAAATTGCATGTTCTTCCAAACTTTCTTCTACATCATGTTCTATATCTCCCACAGCTGAATAGAAACTTGTTTTCCTTGGTCCACATCCGCTAGCAAGGTCACTCCATTCATATGTTTGATGGAAAGCTTGAGGTGAGAAAAGCATCTGACCACTCACTTGTCATGAGGGGAATAGAAGAAGAAAGGATTCTCAAGCTGCAAGGTACCTCTGCACGTGCACAACATTTCTCATACAATTCTCATTATGAACAAGGTACACTTCCATCAAGTTTATTATGGCATGCTAGATTTGGACATTTGAACTATGACAGCCTCTGCTTGTTGAAGAAAAATGGTAATTCTAGGAAATTTAAGCAATGTGATGCTTGCATTCTAGGAAAGCATAGCAAATAATCTTTTCATGATTCACATTCAAGAGAAAATAGAAAACTTGAACTCATTCATTTAGATTTATGTGGTCCAATGCCTATTCCTTCTGCAAATGGAAATAAATATATGATGACATTTAATGATGACTACACCAGAATGTGTTGGGTTTATTTATTGAAGAACAAATCTGATGCTTTTCAAACATTCAAGAACTTTCATAAATGGATAGAAAATGATGCACAATCTATTGGGTCTATTCGCACTGATAATGGAAAAGAATACACATCAAATGAATTTGAAAACTATCTTCGCCAACATGGGATCAAACATCAAACAATTGTGCCTTATAATCCCCAACAGAATGGTGTAGCTGAAAGAATGAATAGGACAATCTTAAATATGGTATGCTCCATGCTCTTCTTCAAAAATGTAAAAATAATGTTTTGGGCTGATTTTGTTCTATGTGCTGCATATATAAAGAAGAGATTTCCATCTAATGCTATTAGAAACAAGACTCCATATGAAATGTGGTATGGGCAAGTTCCTTCGGTAAAGCATCTCAAGGTATTTAGCTGCACCTGTAATGCCTTGATACAAAAGGTACATAGAAACAAACTTGGTGCAAGAAGTCGTAAGTGTATCTTCCTGGGGTATTCAAACACCTCCAAAACATACTGTCTCTATGATGAAGTCAATAAAAAGTTTGTTGTATCTAGAAATGTAATTTTCCTTGAATCATCCAAAACTGACAATGTTATTGAGCGGCAACTTGATCGCTTGGATAGATTCGCAAATGCAAAAACATTTCAAGAATTTGATAATCAGATTCCACATCTTGAAGGGGGGGTTCCTATACTAGATCAACATGTGGAATCTTCTTCTAAAGAACTCTCTTCCCCGCATGAAACTCCAACAATGGATGATGCTTTTTAAGTGATGTGATTGATAGAAATGAGAGACTCAATATTGATTCAGTCCCAACTCAATCAATGGAGCAGCCTGGACCATCTAAGAAAGGTCCTCCAAAGTTGTTGATAATGACACTTGAAAGTGTTCATCCTGATGAGGTTGGAAAGAAAGGAAATAGAAATTCAAACCGACAAAATGGAGGTGATGTAGATGACTCTAATTTACCTGTTGATATGGATGTTTCTTATGATTTTGAATTGAATTTGTCTACAGATTTTGAACCAACTTCCTTCAAAGAATTTGCTTCTCATGATGAATGGAAAGAAGCGATGCAAAAGGAGTATGATGCCCCCATAAAGAATGGCACTTGGAAGCTGGTTGATCCTCCATTAGGAACTAAACCAATTGGCTGCAAGTGGGTCTACAAGAACAAGTCAAAGTTGATGGCTCACTTGACAAGCACAAAGCCAGGCTTGTGGTAAAAGGTTTTGCACAGAAGGAAGGGGTTGATTATGAGGAGACTTTTTCCCCCCTAGAAAAATGGGCTACCATCCAGACACTCTTTGCCCTAGTAGCTCAGAACGGTTGGAAAGTCCATAAAATGGATGTAAAAACTACTTTCTTGAATGGAGATCTAAAAGGGAATGTTTTTATGTCCTAGCCTAAAGGATTTGATGTGAAGGGACATGAACATAAAGTATGCAAACTTGTGAAATCCTTGTATGGCCTCAAACAAGCACCGTGAGCCTGGTATGAAAAACTAACTGAGCATCTTCTGCAACTCAATTTCAAACATTATGATCTTGATGATGCAACTTTATTTGTCAAGAAAGTTGGAAAAACAGTTGTATATCTTGTGGTATATGTAGATGATCTTTTGATGACAAGGAATAATGAAAGCTACATTGCATCCATAAAGAAGGAATTGGGGAAAAGTTTTGAAATGACTGATTTAGGCTATGTTAATTACTATCTTGGTATTGAAGTAACTCAACATCCAAAGTCAATATTTATTTCTCAAAAGAAGTACATTGGAGATCTGTTGAACAAGTTTGGCATGACAGAATGCAATCCTCTTGCTACTCCAATGGAGCAAAACATAAAGCTCACATCTATTGAAGGAAAAGAATTTGAGGATGCAACAAAGTATAGACAGCTTGTAGGAAGTCTCAAATACCTAACCGCTACCAGACTAGACATTTCGTTTGCTATTGGAATCCTCTCCAGGTTTATGCAAAAGCCTTGTGAGGGACATTGGTTTGCTGCAAAAAGAGTTCTAAGGTACTGTTAGTTTCCTATACCAATACGTTTCATTTTTCATGATTGACTGGAGAAGTGCCAAAAATGTTCATCCTTTCCATGCTGCAAAGGTTCCATATTTTGAAGAATTTCACTATGAAAAGTTTCTTGATTCTTATTATGGTTTATGAATGGCCAGATAGCTTAATCCTGGCCAATTTCATGTTTGAATTTGCTTGTCTTTAAATAAAGAATAAAGGTCTGTACAAACAGTTCAAGCTTGGCAGATGAGTAGATAGGTAGAGAAGAAAAGGAGCCCAACTGCATAATCTAGGTCCTTGGAAGAGATAAGGGTAGATTTAGATAGGAGGGCAGCTAAAAGAAAAGAAGAGAATCAGGGTTTGCTAGTTCATATGCACCCAATGAAAATGAAGAAAAAATGTTAGGTGTACTAGGCTGGGTAGGCAGTTTTGATGTTGCAGAAGCAGTTGCATGAGTGATTTCTTTACTCAAATATGATTCATCTTTCATGGATATCATAAGGTGCTATGGCAAGGTGGTTACAAAACAAATGGAGCATGACTAATTTCCCTCCTCACTTTTCCAAGAACACTTACTAACATCCCCTCAAGGACAATGAGATCTGCTCACTGCCCTTAGTCCACTTCATTTCATGGAAAAAAATAAGTGAAACTTTGTTTCCACTTAGGTAAAACAAGCCACATTTCTTGTGTAAAATGTTTTTATTCCATTATGCTAAGTTTCCCAAAACTTCATAACTTGCTATCCTTTCATTTCCCCATGCCTAAGTTTTTCACTCTATAAACTTAGCATTTATTCATACATATTCATCCCACATATTCGTATTAACATTCTAACTCTATTATATAGCTCCTATATAATGTTTCCCTGCCCCTATTATATATAAAAATACATAAAAAACCCCCTAAAAAACTAATATCCCGACCCTCAGCAATATAGCCATCTATTAAAATTCTTCGGGAATTATAGGCTCACTTGGAACCTTATAATAACCCCTTGCGCGCATATAACATTGGGTTTCATTTAACATTTGGTTAAATGAATAACCAACCCGCAGACCCCGATAACAAAGAAAATCCCCGCAAAACTTTATAAAAAATGTTTTATTTACGTAGTGGGACCCGCACCATAGCCACCCTCCAGCGTCATGTCCCGTCCACCGTTAGATCTAGGCTATTAGATCCGACGGTGCGCAGTTGTATCGCGATCCCCCCAATGCTCGAAGTTTGTGTTCGAGGAAAATGGTGGTTTTTTCGTCGTACAGGGGACACGCGACGCCCGCCCGGCTGTATCACGACACCCCCGTTGAATACCGCTGCTGCCCAAAAAGCGGTGCGATAATACCATATAGCGTCCTCGCTTCCCACCGCTGATGTCCTCGTCCATGTCAACGCCCACGACGGCTGCCACCTCACCTCCTTGTCATCAGTTGACATCACCAACACATCAGCGCCACGTCATTTCCACGTCCCCCGCTACGCAACAAATCACACGTCACGATGACATCATCCGACAAAAATACGCCGAAACCCGCCAAAGTCAAAATTTTCGTTAAAAAGAAGTGAAAGTGTCATATTCGCTTGTTTTTTGTTTGTCTTATATATGCGACGTCTGCATGCCAATTTGCGTTCAACGACAGTCATTCGACCATACAGTCCACCACCCAGCTAATTTGCTCCACAATTCGGCCCTTCAGCTCGGCTCGCCATCTGCAACTCACACATTTCACCGTTAAAATAGGTATTTACATGAATTTTTCTCCCGAACCTTGTTTTCTAGTTTTCTCTATTAATTCTTGAAAAAACGCCATAATTTGAGTTACATTCGTCAAAATACCTGCAAAATTGCCCACTTAAACTAATATTTTGACCAATTTTTTACTAAAAAACCTGCTAATTCCCTTTCCCTCTGCAAATTTCTCCCATTAAGCCGAGCTCGAGTTCACTTTGGTTTGTGATTGCTGAAGGAAAGGCCCTGAAACTATTTCCACCCATTCCTTGCTGAAAAAAACTCTCCAAGCTTCGTTTTCTACTACAAATTCTACCCAGCAAGTCAAAACAAAACCCTCCAGTCTGCAAATCCTCTGAAAAAGGCCCCAGAGCCACTATTTTACCCACTATTGCTACAAACACCCAAATTCCAATTAAAAACACAAGAGAATTTATAAGATGGAAGCCCCTGCTCCAGTGGTCCTCAATGTGGCCCCTCTCAATGCTCCACATAAAGGACTTGAACGATTACCCCTAGCTGACAAGGATTTCCAGATTAATGACATAATGGGTAACAAATCTCATCTCCAGGCCTTCTGTGAGATTAGGAACAACTACAAAAACAAAGTTGATATCTTTGGAATTTGGGAGTCCAATATGCCCATGTACTACCTCCTTTGTGTCAATGTTTTTCCTGACCTCATTCACCAATTCCATGCCAATTATGAGCCCATTCAAAGGGCAGTGATGTCTCCTTCTGGAACAGTTCTACTTCATATCACCCCTGAATCTATAAATGAGATGCTGCATTTTAAGCCAACTGGGCCATTGACTCCTCTTTCCTTGGGACTTTTGCTTGACCAAGGTGCCAAATTGCAGGGTTCAGAAATAACCAGGCCAATTATTTATGAAACCAAATTGTCAACCTCAGGAACCTCCTCCATATCTAGACTCATGGTTTAATGAAGCAGGAAAATTTATTATTGACATGATAGCCTACATCCTGGGATTCAAAACTAGTGAGTATGTAGATGAAACCACATTGGTCCTCTTATCCATCTTTACCCCAGGACAGCCCCCTGTTGTCAGGTATGATTATGCCACCTTCATCGCTGATAAGATCCATGAGCATGGACAGAGAAAGAGTGTTTAAATACACATCATACGTATATCATTTTTTGCTCTACTATCAGCCAGATAGCTTTCGAGTTCCCCTCAAAAAATTAGATTTCAAAGGAGAGAGAAGGTCTGTAATCTTCTGGACCTCAGTCTTCCACCATGTTTACTACTCTCCTTATACTTATTGTGAATTTATTGATCTATTCATATATCCAACAACCTCTTTACTGATGACGAGTCCTCCAGATAAACTTTATGGTGAAATGTAGAGAATTCTACAGCTCTCCAAGAGATACAATAAAGGTGACTGGTACTTTTACCAGAATCACACTGTGATCCGAATATATGGCTGTGAATTGTGCCCCTACAAATTGCCAAAATATGTGCCAATGTGATTGTTTGCACTAGAATACTTCAGACAATTTATCCAAGCAGATGTAATCCATTTCTGTGAGGCCAAGAAAAAGGCACAACTCAAAATAAGAAATCAACTGGGCCCTTTCACCTTCAATAAAAGGCAAGCCTGGCAAGAGGTTGATGATATTTTAGGGCACCGACTTAAGCTGAAACAGAGTTTCTATTGGGAACTATATGACCCCAATCATTTCATAAATTATAGGAAAGTGAAAAATAAGTTGCCAGCATATGTTCATTGTAAATTCCCTGAAATCCAGTAATATGCTAATCAACAAGAGTGGTTAGAGGGCACATTAGTTGAAGAGATAACTGAAGAAGAGAAATTGGAAAAGGAAATGAAAGAGCTTGAAAAAACACTTGACCTGGAATCTTTTGGACAGGTATCCTTCAAGCTGCCCCAGCACATTGGAGGTGATACATCTTTTGCTGAGAGCTCACAACAAACATCACAAAAGGCCAGTTCAACAGCATCAAAGGGCAAGGAGGTGATGGATACAAAACAACAAACAATGGCAGATTAGTCTACCACATCAAAATAACAGGGTCAAGGGCAAGTTCCCCTAACTCAAACCAAGGCACCAAAAGCCCCTGTACTACAGACTCCTCAAAATGACGAAAAGAGCAAAAAGAGAGATAGAGAAGAGGATACCCTTGCCAGTGGACCAGCAGAACAACCAGGAGATAAGAGGCAGAGATTGAATCCCTATTCTGAGGAGGAATTTTTGGAAGAAACCACAAGTAGCATGAGAGATGAGGAAAGGACCGAGCAGAAAACTTCTCCATTAGCTGGCACATCAACTAGCTCATTCTAGCAAGAGCTAGAGAGGCAACATAGCGTGGAAGTTTCATCCACCAGGCCTCAAAGCAAGCAAGGCTCATATATTAAGAAAACTTTCACTGAGATAAAGGCAAAGAATGATCCAGTGAGGATGAAACTTTATAATCATCTGATGAGGATAACACCTACCAATCAACAAAGGCTAATGGTTGCTTATGATATTCAGGAAAAGAAAATGATCCTCAGTCATTTCAAGCCCAAGACACAGCAACCACAGTCAGATGTTGATTATATTAGAACCAATTTGGAAGTTTTCTCTAAAGATATCCACCCAATTGACCAGAATGAATTACATAAGCAAACTCGGGAGATGGTGTACTCCACCTTGGCAGACAAGGCATTGCTCGCTCACAAACTGTAAAATTCATTACACAATACCTCTACCCAATTAGAGTTGGAAAAGGATTCCTCCTTAGCTAAGGACAATAGGATTAAGTCCTTAGAAGAAATTATCATCGAGCTCGGGCATAATCCTAAGGATGCAAAGGGCATCAAAGCACTAGTAAAGAAGAAGGAGGAGGAGATTGCAGCCCTAAAAAAGCAATTAAAGCTGCCAATTACAATGCATCCACAAACCACAGAAGTTGCACAGCAGAAAGAAGAGGAGAACATGGTAAGTTTACTAATAAGGATGAATGAGAGATTAGCATAAACAGAGTAGGCATTGGAGAAAGCAATGAAAGAGAAGCAGGGAGAGTCGACCTCCCAGCCACCTGAAACAACTACAACAAGTACCACTGCTCCCCCCACAGTTACAGCAGCAGTCCCTCCTACTATCCCAGCATCAATAGCAGGTACCTCAACTTCAACAACAACAACAAGACCAGATACCAGCATGAGCATGGAAGAATTGATAAAAGCAGTAAAAGAGTTAGAAGTCCAAATGTCAGAGCTAAGAGAGGCCAAAGAAAAATTGGCCAAGTTAGAGGTAAGCTATGATAAATCAAAAATAACTGTAGCAGAGAAAACCAGAGAGGTAAAGGCCTTGGAAAATAAGGTGAAATCCTTGGAGAAAGATCTCACCCTTCATAAACCTCTAGCAGACATTAAAACAATTTTGTGGACCAAAATTGGCTAGTCTATCACTGACCAATGGAAATCAATTCAAACGATCCATGAACAAATAGAATTGATAGAAAGGGCCCAAGTGGAAATTCAAAGGGCCAGGGCATCATTGGGAAACATGCCTAAGCAGGCCAATAGACTAATCCATTTTTTGAATACTCATACCAGAGAACAGTTAGCAGCTTTGGAGATCAGGGACAGAACAAGCACCATTTTGACAGTGAAAAAGGTGCTAACTATGAGTAATTTTATACAGAATTTGGAAAGGAAGTGGCAAGAAATGCAGATGGAGATAAACGCCTTCACAGAGAAGTTTACAGTCTTGCAGCAGAAGGGTCTACCCAGTTTATTAACCAGCAATCAAATACTATTAACACATGAAAAATATGCTCACAGGGTAAACACATATGTTGCCAATCAGATCACAGCATCATCAAGCACTTCAGAAGACACAGGGCCTCCCTCCGGATAGAGCTTATATGACAAGTTGGAAAATTTGTTCTATATCGAACATGAAATCAATCATCTTTTTGAAGTCCAGCCCAACTTCTACAGGTATACTGAAGTTGATGAAACATTAATAAAAATGCAAAGACATCAGTTGCCAACAGACCAATGGTGGCAGAGCATGCTGGAAGTTTTACCAAGGTAATTCCAATTTTTCTTTATCATTTGCATTTAATTCAATGTCAAATCACGTGGCACATATCAGAAAGGCAAAAAACAACAGAGGAAGGAGTCAAGTAGGGACTAGATCGCATTAAAGCGGAATCAAGCACAGATGAAAGGGCCAGGACAGCAACGCAGGAACGCAAAGTAAAGACACAGCTACCAGTCGACTTCCTGAGTTAAAAAGTCAAACATATCTTATTAGTTAAAGCGGCCAGCACAACAACAATTACTCCTACATTCATTTCTACATTTATTTCCCTTGTCAGAGTAGGTGGAGGAAGTTATTGCTTGATATCTTATCTACAAGATATTTTGTAACTCTCTTTTGTATAAATACCTCCCCAAGAGATGTATTCGGGGTTGGTGATTGCTTCTCTGGACTGCGCTGTAACTCTGAGAGTTTTAATACAAAGGCTGCTAAAGTTCATTGTTGCTGGATCAATAAGTTATTCTAAACCGTGTTTTGTGTTTTCTGTGTTTGCAAATTTCATATATGTTTCACAATCTTAGTAACAGGGAAAAAGAATAGCCCAGAATTTGTTTAAATACACTCTGTGTTCAATCTCTGTTGTTAATTATGTTTTCTTCAGAATTAGCATAAACAATAATTCTTAGCTACTCCTATTTCCACTTATTCTTTCACTTTTAATATTGCCTAGGAATTCTTTATTGCTCCTTGATAATATTCATGCACTTTCCCTCTGCCAACATGATGAAGGATTCTTAACTGCCCTTCATCCACTGGCTTACATTCCATTAATTTCCAGATTTTAAAATTGTTCCAAGATCGATTATCTTGCTCTATAGTATTTCCCTTTATCAAAGAAAACACACCCAACAGTTCGTCCTCATAGACTCCATTTTCCCAATGGAATAAATTGTTTTAGACTTGCATCCCAGCTCTGTTTAAGATCACCATCCAACAAACTTAAAACAAAACCCTGTACATCATAGCTAGCCTAAAAAACCTCAAAACAAAGCTAAATTATAAGGAGAGAGCCCTATATGGATGCAGTTTGGCTAGAAATTGCATTTAAAATATTGGTTAGTGGTTACCTCAGTCGTATTCCCTTTTCTCACAAGTTTTGGGGAACAACCTGAGTGATAACATCATTGGCGACTCCATTGGGGACCTGAATGAATGTTTGTTACTGCTGTCTAAATTCTAAAACTACATATGGAGCCTGAAGTTAGCCAGGCAGCCTTTGAAACTATTTTTGCTATGCAATCACAGGAGTAAATAAAAGCTACTTCAGTCTATCTCCAATTTAGCTTTAGACGTTAAAACAGTTGTCTCAAAGATTTGGTTAGTTTCCTTGTTTCAAACATACCTGAAGGAATGCCCAACTCCCCTATATTTCAAAAGCTTCCTTCAAGATATTGTCAAAACTTGTATCCTCCAAATATTCCCACAAAATACCAACAATATATTTTTAGAAGCTGGCTCCAAAGAAGAAAGTTCGGTATACTAGATGAAACCCAGATCCAAATCCTCGAGCTGTCTTTGACAATCCTAATTTAATCCCTAAGCGCCTTAGAATCCAGGAAAACCAAGAAAATTCTGCTAAGTTAAACCTTAATACACCTCAGCAAAACCCTATCCAAACTAAGCTCACTGCTAGAAAATCACCAGTCCTTTCTCCTATCTCTGCTACTTTTTCTAGTCCACCATCATCACTCCAAAACCTCTTTTCCACTCCTCCATCCACAACACTTATCTCAGTTGTTATCCTTGTGCTTCCAGCTGTCCCATTTTTACCTGTTAATATGGAAAATTGATATTCTCCCTTGAAATTACCTACAAATCCAAGGGCTATGCCCCAGGATTACCAAAGCAAAATCACCTATTTTGATGGTGCTAGTACTTACACAGCACAACAACATACAAAGAAAATGACAGTCTATTTTGAGAATTATGAAATTGATGATGATGATGTTAGGATGAAGATCTTTGTCCAAAGTTTAATTGGCAATGTCAGGGCCTGGTTTAGGGCACTCCCTGCAAATACCATTGCAAATCCACAAGAACCTTATCAAACTTTCCTAAACAGATGGGAAAAGAAGAAGGATCCATTACATATCCTATTAGAATATGAAAGCTTGAAAAGAGGCCCACATGAAACTGTTCAAGATTACTATGCCAGATTTAACAATATATACAATGCTATCCCACAAAATCTTAGACCACCACCAGACCTAGCCTTGATTAAATTCCCTGATGGATTTGACTCGGACATGGCTTACCAACTTAGGGAGAGAGCTCCCCCAAGCTTAGAAGACATGCAGAGCATAGTTGTAAGTGTTGAAGCCAATCTAATTTCTAAAAGAAATTGGGCTAGATCTGAGAGAAGGACAACCTTTAAGGAAGAACCTTCCACATTTGAACAAAAGCTAGATGCAATCATAAAAGGTATGGACAGATTGGGAGATAGAGTGGAAACTATTGAGACAAAATCTTCATGGGAAGGCCAACCAAGCAACACCGCTAGAAATCCAAACTTTAGAAAAAATCAAAACCCAAATGTAGGAAAAGTTGGTCCAGACCAAAACATCAGACCTCCATTCCAAGAAAACTATGTTGAGGCTTCAACATCTAGTGAACCAACAGAAGATACCCAAATTTGCTTGATGGGTCTCAATAGTGAACATCAAATCTTCCTAACACAAGAAGACCAAGAGGCCCACACTTTAGGTCAGTTTCAAATGAAATCAGGGGAATCCTTTGATTTTAAAGAGGGATATGATGCAGCTATCTATGAGGTTCATAAACAATACAAATTTAGAACCAGGGCAGTAGATGTCCATGAACCCAACAAGCAGAAGGATACCAAGCAACCCAAAAAAGCAAAGGATAAAACTTCCCCTATTGAACTTCCTACAAAAAACAACCTCAACCCAAAGGAACCCACGGTGGAGGACATATTAGACTTACAGCCATCAAACAATCAGCCATCCACCTCCTCTCCTCCACAAGAGGATGCAAATAAATCTCCTGAAATTTATTTTAAAGACGATTCAGATCACGACAACACTTCTGAGAGAGAAAAAAACTTTGAACATACTACAGAAAAAAAAAAAACATCTTGCTACCCGAAATATCAAAATACAAACAGAAAAACATTTCAATTTGGAAACTGAAATAAGTAAGTTAAAAATATCCATCCCATTATCTAAATTGGCTAGGCATGAAGTTTTTAGAGAACAAATCAGTATATCGCTATAAATTCCAGAATACAGAGATGCAGTGAATGTCCTTGATGACCAACCAAAACTTATATTTGGACCTAAAATAAACGGAAAGTCTATAGATGGAGGAGTTCCTCCTTTCTATGTCAGCTTAAATATACATGATAAGATACTTCACAATGCAATGTTTGATTTTGGGGCCTCTCATAACTTGATGCCCAAATCTGTGATGGAAAAATTAGAGCTTGACATAACTAGACCATACAAAGACCTATTCTCATTCGATTCCAGCCAAGTTAGATGTCTAGGCTTGATCAAAGATATGTGTGTATCATTAGTCCAATATCCAACCAAAACAATTTTAATGGATGTGGTGGTGGCTGATATTCCACCCAAATATGGAATGTTGTTATCTAGATCCTGGGGTGCCAAGCTTTAGGGATCTTTGCAACTTGACATGTCTTATGCCACCATCTCAGTCTTTGGCCAGCCAAAGAGATTATACAGAGAAACTTTGATGAAGTATGTGGTCAACAGCCAAGAAAAACCCCAAAACTTTCCCATTTATTCCATGCACTCCGACATGGATTCTTTCATCTTGTACAACACTGAGATTCATACCCCAACTGATGTTAAAATTTTGGCATTAAACCAGAATGACTTCCTAGATGAAAAATCCACAGTTCAGATTCAAGAAGTCTTTGAGAACAGTCATATAGCAGTCACACAAGAAACACCAAAAGAAAATGAAGATCCAAATCTATCTGCTAAACAAATTGAGACAATTCCCAATAATAGTTCTAAACAAGAAATCCAATTTTGGATTGCAGATTACTGTGGTGTGATTTCTGAAAGGAGCTCGGATTATCCACAGTGTTCATATTTTATAGTCGACGTTTCGAGTCTGAACCTAGACTCATCATCAGGACAAATTGTGTGATGTATCCAATGGTATCTAGAGTTTGATGTATCTGTTAATAAGCTAGGAGTAGGGGCAGGCATTTGTATTCACAACATGAAGAATGACCATGCTGAAGGACATGCATATAGACTGAATTTCAGATGCACTAACAACATGGCCGAATATGAAGCCCTTCTGCTCGGGCTCAAAGTGATCAAAAGCCTAGGGGCGGATAGGATATCAGTTTTAGGAGATTCTGATTTGATAATTCAGCAAATGAAAGGTAACTTTGTCACATATGACATTAGATTGAGATCATACAGAGGGGCGGCAATTGAAATTCTCAACACCTTTTTAGAATCTCAACTCACCAAAATCCCAGGGAATCAAAATTTACATGCTCACAGCCTAGCAACCTTTGCCAATACTTGCAAGCTGCCATTTGGTCCTGCTCATCTTTTCACAGCTGAAATCAAACACAAACCAAGTGTTCCGGACAATATAAAAAATTGGAAAGTCTTTGACAATGACACTCAGATCAATAATTTCCTGACCCTCAAAGAAGAGTTTTCCGGCACAAAGATAGATACAAGCTCTGCAAGTGAAAATGATCAAATAGACACAGTTGAGACACATATTTCTGTTGAGATAGCAAACCAAATTCTACATCCCACTAAGTTTGATAAAACAGATTTATAGAAACTTGAAGAAAAATAATGTGAGGATGCCATTGGAGCAGAATGTGAAGTCATTGGTTTGAAGGATAATTTTTTACCTACAGACCTCGCCCCTTTGGAAGAAATTTTTGATTCAAATGACATTTCTAGGAAACCTAAAATGTAGTCATTAAACACAGAAATTGAGGACTGTAATATAGGAATTGCAGAGAATCCTAAAATCATAAAATTGTCCAAATCTTTGCCCCCTGACCAAAAATTGAAGTATGCTGAACTCTTTAAAGAATTTCAAGATGTTTTTACATGGAGTTATGAGGACCTAAAGTCTTATGATACATCTGTTATCCAACACACTATACCTCTCAAGGAAAACGAAAAACCTTTCAAACAAAAACTTAGGAGGGTCAACCCTGTGCTCCTCCCTTTGATTGAGAAAGAAGTTAAGAGAATGTATGAAGCTGGAATTATAGCTCCAATCAGATTTTCAGAATGGGTTTCAAATTTGGTGCCCACTAGAAAGAAGAAAGGGGAGATTAGGTTGTGTGTTGATTTGAGAAATTTGAACAAAGTCTCTTTAAAGGACAACTACCCGTTACCCAAAATGGATCACATTCTATAAAGGGTAGTGGGTGCTTCAAGGATATCACTGTCAGATGGATTCTCAGGCTTCAATCAGATCCTAATGCACCCTGATGACCAAGATAAAACTGCTTTCACAACCCCTTGGGGAACATTCAAATATGTAAAAATGCCTTTTGGACTCAAGAATGCAGGAAAAACTTTTCAAAGAGCCATGGATATAGCTTTTGCTAAATAAATCCATGATTTTTTAGTCATTTACCTAGATGACCTTACAACTTTTTCCAAATCAGATCAAGAACACCTGGATCATCTCAAGCAGGTATTCTTAATTTGTAGAAAATATGGTATATCATTGAATCCAAAGAAATCATTGTTTGGCCTAGAAGAAGGAAAATTATTGGGCCATATCATCTCTAAAGAAGGCATTAGAATTGATCCGGACAGAATACAAGCTATCTTGCAAGTCCCTCACCCTAGAAACATCAAAGAACTCCAAGCTTTTTTGGGGAAGATCAATTTTCTAAGAAGATTCATACCAAACCTGGCCGAGATGATAAGATTGTTGAACAACATGCTGAAAAAGGATTCCAAGGTTAAGTGGATAATAGAAGCTAAGCAAGCCTTTGAAGAAATCAAAAAAGCTTTGACTCAAACACCAGTCCTCACAAGCCCCAATTTTGACAAGGACTTTATCATATTCTCATTGGCATCAGAACATACAATTGCTACTATTTTGCTTCAAAAAGATGACCAGGGATGTGAAAACCCCATAGCCTTCTTTAGCAAGGCACTTAGAGATGTTCCACTCAAATATCAAATCATGGAGAAACAAGCATATGCACTTGTAAAGGCCATCAAGGACTTTAGAGTTTACATCTTGTACTCTCATGTGATTGTTTATGTGCCCAACACTGTTGTTAAATACATCCTAACCCAAGAAGGAATTGAAGGCAAAAGGGGCAAATGGATAGCTACCATATTAGAATATGACAATGAAATCAAACCAACAAAGCTGATAAAGGTACAAGGATTAGCCAAACTCATGACTGAAACCAACTTTCAAGCCCTTGACATAACTCAACTCGATAATGAGCAAGAGATGGCGACTCCACAGATCAATCAAGCCTTTTTAAAATCACCTTGGTATGCTGACATATGTTTTGTATTATTAAACCTGCAAGCTCCTCCAGGATTATCCAGAACTAAGAAAATATTTTTGAAAATGAAAGCTTCCAAGTTCTGTATTTTAGATCATGCTCTCTTTTGGAAAAATCATGAAGGTGTTTTATTAAATTGTCTAATCAAAGAAGAAACTGAAAAAGTACTTAAAGAGTTTCATGCAGGGGATTGTGGTGGACATTTATATTGGAAATCAACTACTGATAAAATCCTAAGGGCTGGATTTTATTGGCCCACCCTATTTTTTGATGTAAAGAAATATGTAACTTCTTGCCACAAATGCCAAATTTTTGAAGGCAAGAAAAAGTTGTTGCCTTTGCCCCTCAAGCCCATTTCCACTGAAAGACCATTTCAACAATGGGGTTTAGACTTCATTGGGGAAATCCACCCTGCATCCTCTGGCCAGCATAAATGGATTTTGACTACTACAGACTATTTTAACAAGTGGATAGAGGCCATCCCTTGTAGGCAAGCCAATGACTCAGTAATCATGCAATTTTTAGAGACCAATATCTTGTCTAGGTTTGGCTGCACGGAGAAGATTATTACAGAAAATGTTGTTGATTTTAAATCCAAGAGAATGATCAGTTTTTGCCATAAATACCACATTACATTAGGCCATTCCATAGCCTATTACCCTCAAGGTAATGGTCTAGATGAATCCTCCAATAAAAGCCTGATCAACATCATTAAGAAAATCTTAGAGGAGAACAAAAAGAATTGGCATAAAAAGCTTGTCAATGCACTATGGGAAGACAGAATGACTACTAAGAGATCCATTGGCACAAGTCCCTATGAGCTTGTTTATGGTATGGAGACAGTGTTCCCTTCTTCTTTGGGAATCCCAGTGATAAATTTGCTGCAAGAAATACAGGCAGAACCTAATGACATTTAGAGAAGGATCAAGCAAACTATTCACTTGCAGCAGACAAGAGAGGAGGTCTATCAAAGAGCTCAGGTTCTACAAGAAAAGATGAAAAGATATTTGATAAGTGAACCAATGCAGAAGATTTCTTCATAGGGGATAAAGTTTTGAAATGGGATTCTAGGAGAGAAGATAAAGGAAAACATGGAAAATTTGATTTCCTGTGGAGAGGACCTTTTATCATTCAAACTGTACAAGGAAACAACACCTATTTTTTGAAAATCCTGGATGGTACAAAGGCAGATGATGGGCCAGTCAATGGTCGAATGCTGAAGCATTATTTTGATCCGGTTTGTTGAAGAAATCAGCACTTTAGTTTGTACATAATAGTGTTTGCTTTCTACAGTTTATTACAGCAATATGATAGGGAATAAGATGCAGCAAATTTTGAGGAAAAGGCAAGGAATTGTGCCACCTTATGGTATGGCATTTTGAGTTTATCAGAAGAAGTTGAAAAAAGAGACTTGGGAGCTGTGAAAATGATGACAAATATTCAGACAGAATATCCTAAACAGAGCTGCAACTATGTGAATGAATTCATGAGTAACACTTAAATTTTGTAGAGGCACCATTTTGTGTACAGCAAAGGAGAAATTTTATAATACAGCAAGAAGTCAACATAAGGCTATCTGACCTGTTGTTCTTGAATTTTCACCAAGAAAAGCCATCCCCAAGTGTAGCTACTGTTAGGTTCCTATACCAATAGGTTTCATTTTTCATGATTGACTGGAGAAGTGCCAAAAATGTTCATCCTTTCCATGTTGCAAAGGTTCCATATTTTGAAGAATTTCACTATGAAACGTTGCTTGATTCTAATTATGGTTTATGAATGGCCAGACAGCTTAATCCTAGCCAAGCTCATGTTTGAATTTGCTTGTCTTAGAATAGAGAATAAAGGTCTGCCCAAACAGTTCAAGCTTGGCAGATGAGTAGATAGGTAGAGAAGCAAAGGAGTCCAACTTCATAATCTGGGTCCTTGGAAGAGATAAGGGTAGATTTAGATAGGAGGGCAACTAAAAGAAAAGAAGAGAATCAGGTTTTGCTAGTTCAAATGCACCCAATGAAAATGAAGAAAAAATGTTAGGTGTACTAGGCTGGGTAGGCAGTTTTGATGTTGCAGAAGCAGTTGCATGAGTGATTTATTTACTCAAATATGATTCATCTTTCATGGATATCATAAGTTGTTATGGCAAGGTGGTTAGTAAACAAATGGAGCTAATTTCCCTCCTCATTTTTCCAAGAAAACTTACTAACATCCCCTCAAGGACAATGAGATCTGCTCACTGCCCTTAGTCCACTTCATTTCATGGAAAAAACTAAGTGAAACTTATTTCCACCTAGGAAAAACAAGCCACATTTCTTGTGTAAAATATTTGTCTTCCATTATCCTAAGTTTCCCAAAACTTCATAACTCGCTATCTATTCATTTCCCCATGCCTACGTTTTTCACTCTATAAACTTAGCATTTATTCATACATATTCATCCCACATATTCATATTAACGTTCTAACTCTATTATATAGCTCTTATATAATGTTTCCCCGCCCCTATTATATATAAAAATACATAAAAAAAAAACCCCTAAAAAAATAATATCCAGACCCTCGGCAATATAGCCATATATTAAAATTCTTCGGGAATTATAGGTTCACTTGGAACCATATAATAACCCCTTGCGTGCATATAACACTGGGTTTCATTTAACATTTGGTTAAATGAATAACCAACCCACGGACCCCGATAATAAAGAAAATACCACAAAACTTTATAAAAATCGTTTTATTTACGCAGCGGGACCCGCGCCATAGCTGCCCTCTAGCGTCATGTCCTGTCCACCGTTAGATCCAGGCTCTTAGATCTGACGGTGCGCGGTTGTATTGCGATCTCCCCGACGCCCAAAGTTTATGTTCTGGGAAAATGGCAGTTTCACCACCGTACAGGGGACACGCGTCGCCCGCCCGGCTGTATCGCGACCCCCCCGCTGAATATCGCCACTGCCCAAAAAGTGGTGCGATAATACCATATACCGCCCCCGCTTCCCACCGCTGATGTCCTTGTCCATGTCAACACCCACGGCGGCTGCCACCTCACCTCCTTGTCATCAGCTGACGTCACCACCAAATCAGCACCATGTCATTGCCACGTCCCCCGCTACGCGACAAAATCACACATCACGATGATGTCATCCGACAAAAATACACTAAAAACCGCCAAGGTCAAAATTTTCGTTAAAAAGAGGTGAAAGTGTCATTTTCGCTTGTTTTTTGTTTGTCTACTCTATGCGATGTCTGCATACCAATTTGCGTTCAACAGCATTCATTCGACCATATAGTCCACCACCCAGCTAATTTGCTCCACAATTCGGCCCTTTAGCTCGGCTTGCCACCTGCAACTCACACATTTCACCATTAAAGTAGGTATTTACATGAATTTTTCTCCCGAACCTTGTTTTCTAGTTTTCTCTGTTAATTCTCGAAAAAATGCCATAATTTGAGTTACATTCGTCAAATTGCCCACTGAAACTACTATTTTGCCCAATTTTTTACTAAAAAACCTGCCAACTCCCTCCCCCTCTGCAAATTTCTCCCATTAAGCCAAGCTCAAGTTCACTTTGGTCTGTGATTGCCGAAGGAAAGGCCCTGAAACTATTTCCACCCATTCCTTGCTGAAAAAAACTCTCCAAGATTTGTTTTTTGCTACAAATTCTACCCAGCAAGTCAAAACAAAATGCTGCAGTCTGCAAATCCTCTGAAAAATGCCCCAGAGCCACTATTTTACCCATTGTTGCTGTAAAGACCCACAGTCCAATTAAAAACACAAGAGAATTTATAAGATGGAAGCCCCTGCTCCAGTGGCCCTCAATGTGGCCCCTCCCAATGCTCCACATAAAGAACTTGAATGGTTACCCCTAGCTGACAAGGATTTCCAGATTAATGACATAATGGGTAACAAATCTCATCTCCAGACCTTCTGTGAGATTAGGAACAACTATAGAAACAAAGCTGATATCTTTGGAATTTGGGAGTCCAATATGCCCATAAACTACCTCCCTTGTGTCAATGTTTTTCCTGACCTCATTCACCAATGCCATGCCAATTATGAGCTCATTCAAAGGGCAGTGATGTCTCCTTATGGAACAGTTCTGTTTTATATCACCCCTGAATCTATAAATGAGATGCTACATTTTAAGCCAACTGGTCCATTGACTCCTCTTTCCTTGGGACTTTTACTTGACCAAGGTGCCAAATTGCCAAGTTCAGAAATAACCAGAATAGGCCAATTATTTATGAAACCAATTGTCAACCTTAGGAACCTCCGCCATATCTAGACTCATGGTTTAATGAAGCAGGAAAATTTATTATTGACATGATAACCTACATCCTGGGATTCAAAACCAGTGAGTATGTATATGAAACCACATTGGTCCTATTATCCATCTTTACCCCAGGATAGCCCCCCGCTGTCAGGTATGATTATGCCACCTTCATAGCTGATAAGATCCATGAGAAATTCATGAGCATGGACAGATAAAGAGTGTTTAAATACACATCATACATATATCATTTGTTGCTCTACTATCAGCCAGATAGTTTTCAAGTTCCCCTCAAAAAATTAGATTTAAAAGGAGAGAGAAGGTATATAATCTTCTGGACCTCAGTCTTCCACCATGTTTACTACTCTCCTTATACTTATTGTGAATTCATTGATCTGTTCATATATCCAGCCACCTCTTTACTGATGAAAAGTCCTCCAGATAAACTTTCTGGTGACATGCAGAGAATTCTACAGCTCTCCAAGAGCTACAGTATAGGTGACTGGTACTTTTAGCATAATCACACTGTGATCTGAATATATGGCTGTGAGTTGTGCCCCTACAAATTGCCAAAATATGTGCCAATGCGATTGTTTGCACTAGAATACTTCAAACAATTTATCCAAGCAGATGTAATCCATTTCTGTGAGGCCAAGAAAAAGGCACAACTCAAAATAAGAAATCAACTGGGCCCCTTCACCTTCAACAAAAGGGAAGCCTGACAAGAGGCTGATGATATTTTAGGGCAGCTGAAACATATTTTCTATTGGGCACCATATGACCCCAATCATTTCATAAGTTATAGGAAAGTGAAAAATAAGCTGCCAGCATATGGTCATTGTAAAATCCCTAAAATCCAGCAATATGCTAATCAACAAGAGTGGCTAGAGGGCACATTAGTTGAAGAGATAATTGAAGAAGAGAAATTGGAAAAGGAAATGAAAGAGCTTGAAAAAACACTTGACCTGGACTCTTTTGGACAGGTATCCTTCAAGCTGCCCCAGCATATTGGAGGTGATACATCTTTTGCTGAGAGCTCACAACAAACATTACAAAAGGCCAGTTCAGTAGCATCAAAGGGAAAGGAGGTGATGGATACAAAACAACAAACAATGGCAAATCAGCCTACCACATCAAAAGAATAGGGTCAAGGGCAAGTTCCCCAGCTCAAACCAAGGCACTAGAAGCCCCTGTACTACAGACTCCTCAAAATGAGGAAAAGAGCAGAAAGAGAGATAGAGAAGAGGATACCCCTACCAATGGACCAGCAGAACAACCAGGAGATAAGAGGCAGAGATTGAATCTCTATTCTGAGGAACTTTTGGAAGAAACCACAAGAAGCATGAGAGATGAGGAAAGGACCGAGCAACAAAATTCTCCATTAGTTGGCACATCAACTAGCACATTCCAGCAAGAGCTAGAGAGGCAACATAGCGTGGAAGTTTCATCCACTAGGCCTCAAAGCAAGCAAGGCTCAGATATTAAGAAAACTTTCACCGAGATAAAGGCAAAGAATGATCCAGTGAGGATGAAACTTTATAATCATCTGATGAGGACAACACCCACCTATCAACAAAGGCTAATGGCTACTTATGATATTCAGGAAAAGAAAATGATCCTCAGTCATTTCAAGCCCAAGACACAGCAACCACAGTCAGCTGCTGATTATATTAGAACCAATCTACAATTTTTCTCTAAAGATATCCACCCAATTGACCAGATTGAATTACATAAGAAAACTGGGGAGATGGTGTACTCCACCTTGGAAGACAAGGCATTGCTCGCTCACAAACTGCAAAATTCATTACACAATACCTCTGCCCAATTAGAATTGGAAAAGGCTTCCTCCTTAGCTAAGGATAATAGGATTAAGTCCTTAGAAGAAATTATCATCGAGCTCGGGCATAATCCTAAGGATGCAAAGGGCATCAAAGCACTAATAAACAAGAAGGATGAGGACATTGCAGCCCTAAAAAATTAATTAAAGCTGCCAATTACAATGCATCCACAAACCACAAAAGTTGCACAGCAGAAAGAAGAGAAGGACATGGTAAGTTTACTAATAAGGATGAATGAGAGATTAGCAGAAACAGAGTAGGTATTGGAGAAAGCAATGAAAGAGAAGTAGGGAGAGTCGACCTCCCAGCTACCTAAAACAGCTCTAACAGGTACCACTGCTCCCCCCACAGTTACAACAGCAGTCCCTCCTACTATCCCAACATCAACAGCAGGTACCTCAGCTTCAGCAACAACAGCAGGACCAGATACCAGCATGAGCATGGAAGAATTGATGAAAGCAGTAAAAGATTTAGAATTCCAAATGTCAGAGCTGAAAGAGGCCAAAGAAAAATTGGCCAAGTTAGAGGTAAGCTATGATAAATCAAAAATAACTGTAGCAGAGAAAACCAGAGAGGTAAAGGCCTTGGAAAATAAGGTGAAATCCTTGGAGAAAGATCTCACCCTTCATAAACCTCTAGCAGACATTAAGACAATTTTGTGGACCAAAATTGGCCAGTCTATCACTGACCAATGGCAATCAATTCAAACAATCCATGAACAAATAGAATTGATAGAAAGGGCCCAAGTGGAAATTCAAAGGGCCAGGGCATCATTGGGAAACATGCCTGAGCAGGCCAATAGACTAATCCATTTTTTGAATACTCATACCAGAGAAAAATTAGCAGCTCTGGAGATCAAGGACAGAACAGACACCATTTTGACAATGAAAAAGGTGCTAACTATGAGGAATTTTATACAAAATTTGGAAAGGAAGTGCCAAGAAATGCAGATGGAGATAAATTCCTTCACAGAGAAGTTTACAGTCTTGCAGCAGAAGGGTCTACCCAGTTTATTAACCAGCAATCAAAGATTGTTAACACATGAACAATATGCTCACAGGGTAAACACATATGTTGTCAATCAGATCATAGCATCATCAAGCGCTTCAGAAGACACAGGGCCTCCCTCTGGACAAAGCTTATATGACAAGTTGGAAAATCTGTTCTATATTGAACATGAAATCAATCATCTTTTTGAAGTCTAGCCCAACTTCTACAGGTATACTGAAGCTGATGAAACATTAATAAAAATACAAACACATCAGTTGCCAACAGACCAATGGTGGCAGAGCATGCTGGAAGTTTTACCAAGGTAATTCCAATTTTTCTTTATCATCTACATTTAATTCAATGTCAAAGCACGTGGCACATATCAGAAAGGCAAAAAAACAACAAAGGAAGGAGTCAAGCGGGGACTAGAACGCATTAAAGTGGAATCAAGCACAGATGAAAGGGATGGGACAGTAACGCAGGAACGCAAAGTAAAGACACAGCTACCAGCTGACTTCCTGAGTTAAAAAGTCAAACATATCTTATCAGTTAAATCGGCCGGCACAGCAACAATTACTCCTGCATTCATTTCTACATTTATTTCCCTTGTCAGAGTAGGTGGAGGAAGTTCTTGCTTGATATCTTATCTACAAGATATTTTGTAACTCTCTTTTGTATAAATACCTCCCCAAGAGATGTATTCGGGGTTGGTGATTGCTTCTCCGGACTGCGTTGTAACTCTGAGAGTTTTAATACAAAGGCTATTAAAGTTCACTGTTGCTGGACCGTCCGAATGTGGATTTGATGTTCTAGTGCCTACTATAGAATTCTTGTGTCTTCTATGGATCAATAAGTTGTTCTAAACCGTGTTTTGTGTTTTCTATGTTTGCAAATTTCATATATGTTTCACAATCTTAGAAACAGGGAAAAAGAATAGCCCAGAATTTGTTTAAATACACTTTGTGTTCAATCTCTGTTGTTAATTATGTTTTCTTCAGAGTTAGCATAAACAGGAATTCTTAGCTGCTCATGTTTCCACTTATTCTTTCACTTTGAATATTGCCTAAGAATTCTTTATTGCTCCTTGATAATATTCATGCACTTTCCCTCTGCCAACATGATAAAGGATTCTTAACTGCCCTTTGTCCACTGGCTTACATTCCATCAATTTCCAGATTTTAAAATTGTTCCAAGATCGATTATCTTGCTCTATAGTATTTCCCTTTATCAAAGAAAACACACCCAGCAGTTCATCCTCATAGACTTCATTTGCCCAATGGAATAAACTGTTTTAGACTTGCATCCCAACTCTGTTTAAGATAACCATCCAACAAACTTAAAACAAAACCTTGTACATCATAACTAGCCTAAAAAACCTCAAAACAAGGCTAAATTATA
The DNA here is from genome assembly GCA_000404065.3 of Pinus taeda. Taxonomy (NCBI): domain Eukaryota; kingdom Viridiplantae; phylum Streptophyta; class Pinopsida; order Pinales; family Pinaceae; genus Pinus; species Pinus taeda. Next base: position 229,657 of record APFE031038520.1, read on the forward strand.
AGGAGAGAGCCCTCTCTAGATGCAGTTTGGCTAGAAATTGCATTTAAATGATTGTTTAGTGGTTACCTCGGCCCTATTCCCTTTTCTAACAAGTTTCCCGGAACAACCTGAGTGATAACAGGTACTTGAAGGGAACTCAAGACTTTGGAATCAAGTATACACAGGTGGACGACTTCAGCTTGATTGGATACTCTAATTCAGACTTCGATGGAGACAAAGAAACTAGGGTATCTACTTCAGGATATGTTATGAGTCTTAGATCAGGAGCTGTCTCCTAGAGATCACACAAACAATCAGTTCCAGCAGATTCCACAACAGAAGAAGAATATGTGGCAGCATCTGAGGCAAAAAAAGAAATCGTGTGGTTCAGGAAAATTCTTGAAGATTTGCAAGTAAAACAATTACAATCAACTCCACTCATGATTGATAATACTTATACAATAAAGTTGGCCAAGAACCCAAAGTTCCATGATCGAATGAAGCACATCAATACTAAATATCATCTGATTCGACATCATGTTGAGGCCAAAACAATGCATCTCCGCCATTGTTCCACGAACGAGAAAATTGCAGACATCTTCACCAAAGCGCTTGGAAGAGAAAAGCTTGAAAGATTCAAAACGATGCTTGGACTCACGAACATCCCTTCAGATTAAGGGGGGGAATGTTGGCACCTAATCATCAGGATTGGGTGAATAACTGAAATTGATGTAAATAAATAATAGAGAATATGAATAGTCAACGAGAGATGAAATGAACAGTCTCTCCCTCATGTATATAAGAAACACCAACCTAAATGAATTCAACGAATTGTTTTGAGGAGTTACTGCGTTGGTCTGACAATAATGAATTTCTCAATTCCCTCATGGCTTCCACTCCAAGCTTCCTTTCATGGCATTGAAACCTATGTATAATTACCCCTTCCTTCAATTAGCGACCATACACACACACACAAATAGAACATATTACATCAGTCAAGAGTTTATAAAAATATATATGTTGGCAACTTTAGCATTACAAGTAATAACTGCTAATGCAAAATCGAGTTCAAAGTGGCAATGTTATAGATCCATTTTAATTCATGCTTTTGGGAGGTCATCAACATCTATATACCTCTTTCTTTTAATGCCCTAGATATTTTTGCCTCAATAAATGTCTTATTAATACCTTTATCTATAAAAAGACATAGTGGAAACCCAGGTCATCACCATGTAAACAAATTGAATAAAAGACCCCAAATTTATAAGAATTAATCTCAAATCCAACCAACTAGCCTAATCATAAGCCTTAGACAAGTCTAATTTTACCACCATTTCTAATAAGTTCTTTTTCCTTAGAGAATGTAACCCTTCTTAGGCTACCCTTATTGCCTCATGAATTTGTATTCTTGAAAAAAAAAGCCAAATGTTATTTTGAAATAATCTCAAATAATAACTTCTTCACCCTTTGTACTATAGCCTTAGATAGGATTTTGTAGATACAAATACACAACGAAATGTGTTGATACTCCTCAAAAGAACTCGAATTATAAGTTTGGAATGAGGAATATAAATTTGAGCTGGAAGTAAGTAACATATTACCAAATATCTGAGGCTCTCCAATGATTCTTAGAAAATCACCCCCCCATTATTTTAGAGCACCCCATGAAAAGATCTATTGTCCATCCATCCAGGCAAAAAATCGTATCCTTCTAGAAGCTATGAAATACTTTTTGGAGCTCAACGTTAGATAATTCTTCTAATAATCTCTTATTTGTGTTTTTTCCAACAAAAATAGGAAATAAAGATATCTTGTTACCACCTCAACTATGGAAATCCTACTTTCTTCCTTATATATAGCTCCAAAGTAATCCACCCTAAGATGAGAAATGTCCTAAAAACTTGTGGTTGGAGATCCATACTCCTTTCTAATCTTCTAAATAATTTTCACATTTTTCCATTGATTCACATATTGGGGGAAAAAATGTGTATGTTTATGTTTACTTTTTTCCATTGATTCACGTATTGGTGGAATAAAAGTTTGTTTTCTCATCTCACTTTGATAGCCATAAGGCTCTACCCTCAACACTCCCAAAATTTTCCCGATCATCCAATAATTTACGATGCATGTATGGGACCTTCACTTGTTCCTTGTAAGCTTCATTAGGAAATTTAGTTAACCCCCTATTGCAAAGATCATTTAACTAGCTCTCTATTGAGACAAGAGAATGTTCATTCTTAACCCAATTTTAATGTGGTCACCTTACAATTACATGTTTTACCAATTTCAACTTTACTTGAAATTGAATACATGGAAATTATCTAAGTCATTGAATAGGAACTCATTTCTTCATAATTATTTATTGAAATATTTTTCTTTAAGACAGATTGAATTAAATTTGAAAGGCCTAGGGGTTTCTCTTTCTTCCTTTGTTAGTTCCATAAAAACTAACATATGATCAAACTCTTCCTTTATTTTAATCCACTACCTAAACCTAATTTAATAATCCATATTAGGCTCCACCAACAAAAAATTGTCCAACTTCTTAGCAATTCTATTAATGCCAACTCTCATGTTTCTTCACAGGAAAGGAGAGTTTGATAGGTTTTACATTTATAATACTAAAATATTCTAGTTTTCTTACAAATTAATTAGATAAATGGTCATAATGAATTGAAAAACCCTAGATTTCATCCCATACTTAGGGTAAATTTTAGATTCCCCCCAACAATGACATTTATCTACCTTACAAATCCATAGAAAAAATAATGTCCCAACAAACCACCCTACTTTCATAGGGCCAATAGATGTTCAGAGATATATACCCCTTTCCCAACGCTTGTGAATATAGAACATGCCCTTATCCTAATTCAAAATAGATAGAGTTAGGTAATTTTAATACCTTCTTCATGTAGTGATAAATTAAACCCTAAAATGCACCACTAAGTTAAGAGATAAAATAAATCCCCCAAAAGCTTCCATAGATACCCTATGAACTTTGTACCCTCACCCATATATTCTTGGAGTAGAATGGAAACAAAAGTATCCATAAGTCATTTAAGGGCCTATTTATTTAGGCCTCATACATTCAATGGCATGCATATCAAAAGATAATCTCCTCAAGGTTTTGTTTGGAGTCCTATAATCTTTTATGTGATGGTGTTGTTAACTTAATGACCACATACATAATGGGAATTTCAACCACTAAATGAGAACATTTAATGTCTCTAACAAGTAGTAAGATATATTAGGACTAACTAAAAGTACTTGTAAGTTTTAAACATATGCAAGTGAAGTAATGCATATAGATAAAAATAGAAATAAAAAAAATGGCACACACGAAGTACATAGATATTTACCCTAGAAACCCTTACCTAGGAAAACTAGCCTAACGTAGAGAAGCACATATATATTCTTCATTGTATTAACTTCAACCATTCACAATACAATGTTTAGGTATTCTAGGAACATCTAAATCCCTAATCTATTAACCCAAATTATATTACAATCTTAACACTTAATCAATATTGTATTACAAAGTGACAAAAAGCCATTGGTTGTAAAAGTGCAAACATCAACCAAAACAAAACAAAAAAAATAAAATAAAATAATTTGGGGTGTTTCCATGGATGTCAATGGGTTGGGGAAACCACCACTCATAAAATATTATAGGCAATGGATGAGGCTAACACCTCGAAGAGTTGTTCTAGTCAATCGATGAGGATAACACCCCCCGAGAGTTGTTCCTCGCTAATGAGACTATTTCAATTGCACTAGGGACAATCCACATGTAAAGAATATAGAATGTCTCCAATGGTTCCATGCTTAGAATTCTAATATATCACATATTGGGTACTCACCCAAGGATCTTCTCTGAAAGAAAAAAAAACTGAAAAGGAATGCATAAAACCCTAAATATCTAGAACTAAATGTTTTCTTATCTATTTCTATGATAATAAAGGGAGAGGAGGAATCACCTGAAACCTATTCATTTTCTAGTAGTGAAGTTATTGTTATTGTGTGGCCCAAGTGCTAGGAATTATATTGATCCAGGCCATCAACCATATTATTTTTCCTTTCAAGGAATCTTCCCCATGAAGGCATAGAAGTGGGAACCTCATGAATCAATTGTTAAATAAAAAAATATATAACTAATTAATGATATTGGAATAGTTTTTAAAAACCAAACAATCACTAGGTTTTAAATGAGTTTGTTTTTCCTAATGAATAATATACATTTTGAATGTTTGTTTGTTTGTTTGTTTGTTTTTTTTTTTTTTTTTTAACAAGATCTTTAAAACTTATAAAAAACTAAATAAATAGAGAAACAATAATAAAATCTAATTTAAAACTAAGGCAATAACAGTCTACAAGAAAACCCCTTATAGAAAAACATGTCAATAACCTTCCAAAAGAAAAGCCTTATCAAAAAACATGCCAAATAACTTGTCCATGTTGGTCAAGGTTGTCATTGATGTCAAGATGGCATTGTTGGAGATGGAAAATATTCTTGTGATACATGCCTTAAACCCTTTCATGATGTTTCCCTAACTACATGACAAAACCCTAAGTACATTTATGCCCTAGATTGGTGATGCATGATCTAAATGCCCATAATACTTTAGAATGTGCCTTAGCCCTAAGACATTGATGCAAGTCCTAGTACTTATGATTCCCTTAAGATACATCAATGGAAGCCTATGTGTAGGAAGCCCTAATCCTAATGAAGAAGCCCTTGCCTAATGTCCATGAAAAGCCTTAGATCATTGATGATGCAGCCTTAATTGAAGATGCACATTTATACATATTGAAAATTCACTCTAAACTTCTTCACGTACATGATACATTTAAATAAGCCCTAACCCTAATCAGCTTGATGACCTAATTCTATAAAGAAGGAGCCCTAAACATTGGATTCCTAAAACTAAAATCCTAATGGATTCCATAAATAAAATATTAATGAAATTCTCACAAAAATAATTTTATTGGTGGTAAAATTACCCTATTTAAGGATGGGATTGGTATAGGCATGTAGAGGATTTTCTCCTCTTTCTAATGAGCTATTACATGCCCTCAAATTCCTTACCATTGAAGAGAAATCAATTTTTGAAATCAGCATATGTAAAAAATTGTCAAACTGTCCAAGCTGACTTGAGTAGGCTCATAACCCTTGACAAAGAGACGTGTCTGTTCAGAATATAGAAAAAGCACAATAAATATAAACCTAAATTCGTTCATTCAAGCTCAAATGTTTTGGTGGAGAGAAGACAAGAGGTAGAGAAGCAGTCGCAGCCTAGGAAAGGAAGGAAGACAAGTTTGTGGAATTATTCTTGGGTTAAATAGTCTCCCACCAGTTCGAGCTAGGAGAAGATAAGTTGTTTTAGTTGTCATGGTCGAAGTTTTGGTAGTTGCCATGGTTGAATATGTTGTAATTTTCGTGGTCAAAGTTTTCGTAGTTTTCATGGTCGTAGCTTCTAGAGTTTAAGTTTTCATGGTTGAAGCTACAGTGGTCAAAGTTGTCATGGTCAAAGCTGCCATAGTTTTCGTGGTGGAATCTACTGTGGTCAAAGTTGTCGTAGTTGTCTTGGTCAAAGCTGCCATAGTTTTCGTGATCAAAGCTGTCATACTTTCTGTTGTTGAAGCTGTTTTGGTCGAAGTTGTCATAGTTTTCGTGGTCAAAATGTTGATTTATTGGGATTGGACAAATAGACTTGTTGAAGTCTTCTCTTGAGAACAAAACAGGGAATAGTTGGAGACCTTTCTGAGGCATCATATTGAATATTTGTGGAGATCATTGAAGACCATGATGCATTGAAGTCATCATGAGGTGACCTTGAAGAATTTTAATTTGGGTAACATGAAGAGTTGTGGAGACACCTTCTGAGAAGACAAAGTTGTCACTGATGAGCTAAGTGCTTTGGAGATCAAGGCATTGTTGAATGAGAAGATTATTATCAGGGATAGTTGCAGAAGATATTGAGAGCCTTGAAGAAATATTAAACTTATCCTAATGAATTGAAGTCGTGGGTTAGAGCCCTAGAGGATCTGATTACTCAAGAAACCATGTCGGAGCTTGAACAAGATATAGGGTTAGAGCCCTTAAGGTTGGTGCCTCACAATTGACAAGGTTGGAGCCTTGGAAGTCCAATTCAGTGCTTGGAAAATACAGGTTGGAGCTTGGGAGATTGAAGATCGATGTCTTCATCTAGGGTTGGAGCCCTACATATATTGTACTTGATTTATTATAAATAATAAATTAATAAAAGCATTTATTATCATTGTTCATTTTGTGTTATAAATGTAAGTGATCTAACTGGTAAAAATAACAATTGAAAAGAAATATTGATTCACCCCCCACTCAGTATTTCCAATAGTCCATAGTATTTATATGTAAGAAGTAAAATTTAATTTTTTAATCATGATGAGCTATAATTCATTCCTCCCACATTTACCCACTTTCACCAATTTGTTGAGGTAAACATGAGCGGAGGGCTACTATGACATGACTCAACTCCCTAAGTGTGGTTAAGGAAGTGGAATCGACAAACCAAAACATTACTAATCAGCCATATGAACTCCAGGAGCTAACCAACCACTCCAGGTGCCCAACCCCTAAGTTAAATTTATTTTCAGTGAACTAAAGCCCCAGTCGCTCCCATGTCAAGGAAAGCTTGTGACTGTAACCCTCCAATCAATCCCATAAGCCTAACTCTCAGGGAATACATTCTAATTTACTCATTTAGGGCTAGGATCCATACCTCTACCTAGAACATAATGAAACTCTCAGAAATGATAAATAACACATGAACAAATTCTTTAACACAAAACTTGATCTAGGACTCAACCTATCCCATCCTAACCATGACAGACATTTTGTCAAACACATTGAGAACATGTAAACCACAAGTCATGAATGCATATCTAAACATAGAGATCTGAAACTTATATGAGGTTTACCAAGAAGGACTAATGCCCTCTCAAAATAGTTTCCATAACATCTATTAGATCATGCATTCAATAACCATTCATTTATCAATCGATACTTGATAAGAGACATAACTTGAATATGTCATACAATCGTGCTTATAACCAGCATAATAAATATAATTGAAAAATCATCAAGCCACATAATAAAAAGTATAAATACTCATGAAAGTACAAGAGAAACTTAGCTTTTATTAACCCTATGCAAAAGCCAACCAAGTCAGGGACTTCCATGTACCACCTTACCATAGTTTTGGTTGAACCTAACCTTTCTTTCAACCAATTACGCCATGCCATATTGCAAACATGAATGTGGGATCTCATGGGATAAACCAATCCATAAATGACCAAGCGAATCTAGAGGTTAAACCACCTCCACCCTCATAATACCGTGAGCTCACCTAAACCAGTCCCGAGATCACAAAACCAAACCAAGTTGGGATGCCTCAAAATTCCTTCACCATCCCTTAAGGAATTTTCCTATCTCCACCCACCTATTGAGGGCTTCCTAGAGAAAACCATCTCCACCCCCAACTCTAGGGATTTTCTTGAGACCACCTCACCTAGATCCAAAACCTTCCGACAATCTAAAGCTCAACCAAGAATGAATCCCCTCACACCATGGCTATCTAGAAATGGCAAGGCAATGCAAGAACCACTTTCAAACCAACAAAAACCCATGTCGATGACAACATATGAGCCAAATACACACATGCATGTACCATGCATGCCAAAACTAGCTAGGAAATCATACATGCAACTTGTTACCTGCAAGTATTCCCACTAAATCCCTTGATCCAACTTACCCTTACTTGATCCTTACTTCATTTTCTTTCCTTGTCCTTCCTTTGCTTGCTTGCTTTCTTTCTCCTCTTGGTTCTCTTCTTGTTTTTGAAACCAATTCAAAAACTCAACTAACAAAAGGCCCCAAACTAATGTTGTGATGTCTTTTTATTATTGATGCCTGTAATTTATTCACTTTTCCTTTATTTTCCTTCAATTTCATCCTCACATGCAACTTGTGAATTTTCATCTCGCTTTTCTCCTAATTTCCTTTATCTTCATAAATAAAATGCCAAAAATTCATTTTTTCCTTTTTAAGTCCTTTGCCAATGTGTTTGCCAATTTCCCGTTGGCCATAATAAACAAGTGATGCCCACTAGGATTCTTTGCCTAACATTCATCTTGGAATACATGTCTCATGACCTTCATCTTATTTTTCCTTTATTAACTTTATTACATGAACTTTTAACCTACGTTTTTATAGACCCCTCGCCTTTAGGGAAAAATCATCCTCGATGTTTTATGACACCTATAACTAGCAAGGCCGCTAAAACCAAAACATACAGCCCATGGAACCTTATAATTTAGCTCAATGTAGTATTTACAATGAACAACCTACTAAAAAGAAAAACCATCATGAAAAACATGACAATATGAAAACAATACCACTTATTGAAGCTTTATAACATAGCTCATTGCAATATTTACATTAACCATACATAAATATGTACATATACCAAATCTCATTTGCATCCACCATTAAATAATGAAGGATACATAGCCCGCATTTGATCAACCAACTCCCATGTAGCTTCATCAGGCCCAAAGTACTTCCACTACACTTTGACTTGCTCAATTGTTCGGTTCTAGAGCATGAGTTGTTTCCACCGCAATATGCACTGAGGTTCTGTGGTGCAGGTAAATTATCGGTGTGAACATAAACAATTCCTCTATCTCGAGAGAGCGAGTCTAGCCACAAACAAAAAATCTATGGAAAATATCCTTAATCTAGAATCAATTAAGAGGGCCTACCTCTTATAATGTTATTCCGCTTAGTGATGATCCTGCTTCATCACTCCAGCTATCTTTTGTTTCCTTCCTTCAAATACCTGAAACAAGCAAACAACAACAACAACAAACATCACAGAATGAAATATTGTATTCAACCTACTTAATAGGTCAAGGAACATTAAGCCAAAAATATGGAAAATGACACTTCATGTAGGAAATCAATCGATAGTTGCATTAATATAAATCAGAAAGAGATTACAATCGGTGCGTTGACGTTGTTGGTCTCCTCCGACATATCCAGGTTCCCACACTTATGCTAGCACTTCATGGATAGCCCCAACAAATGGAATTTTAAGGCCTCTTTCCCTCTAGCCTCAAACCAAACCAAAATCACACTATTCTCCCTCAAACACACACTAGAAATCTACAAGCTATAAATGACTTGTTGGTTATTCATACTTGCTCCAAAACTCCAACTATCTTTTACGTAGGAAAGAGAGAGGCTTATATAGATTGGATGGATGGGAGATGGTTCCTCTCATCATGGAAGAAGGTATTATCTCTTGAGTTTGTTCCATCCTAATAGCAGAAAGGAGCCCAAACTAATTTCCTCGGCTCTATCCATCCTAACCATCTACCAGGCTTCTATTATGAAGCTTCTAGACATGGAAGCTTCAGTGCCAAAAACCTTCCAAAAGAGGATTGAAGTGACTATAAAAGGGCTCAGTCGATCCGATCGACGCAAGGACTAGTTTTAACCTTTGTAAATTGGCGCGAGGAGAAAACTGGTCAATAGCACCGGTTTTGTAAATTGGGATAGAAGGAAGATTCTTGGGAAATGATGCAAAGGGAAATTATTCTGCTCATGAAGAGGGACATACTGGGAGTTTCTTCATGATGGGAAAGCATGTCAGGTACACTATAGAGGTCCTCCAAGATCGTAGATTGGGAATACAGGGATAGTGACAAAATGTTGTGTAACAGATACCCCCTCAAGCATGAAGGCCGAACTAGAGTGAGGGGTGAATTGGTTTACAAGTGGAAGCAGAGAACTGAGGTCCATCATCAGAAAACCTGCAAGCAAGCATAGATACATATACATCACTGAAAACTCTAAATAGTGATACATGAATCATCGTATGAATGCATCCATCTAGAGAATGATCATGTAAATGGATGTAAGGCATGGGCCCATCCATCCAGTAGAAAGGATCATAATGAAAACAAGGTATGGTCATAGCCATCTAATAATGAGAAGGATCACATATAACAATTCATGGTATGGTCATGGCCATCCATCTAAAAGGGACATGTATATCAACATGACCATGTCACATCACCTCGCAACCTGGACTTGTGTAATACTATCACAAGGTCTTGCGCTCCAAACAACCTGATCAAAGTACAAATCCTAACATGTGAATGAATGTGTTGACGTCAAACATGCTAGGAAGTCGCTTGATTACCGATCAATGATGAACCATTAACAAGTGTGAGAGAAACCACCAATAATGACAATGGCTCTCAAGGTATAGGTAGCACATTTCAGAGAATGTGAATAAAGGAACTGATGTCGAACACCCATGAAATCACTTGTTCGAAATCCAATGATGTGAACTTGTCATTGAGTGCGAAGAACTTTCCATTAGGGCATGCAAGCTCTAAGGTACTAGAAGGGAGTCTCTCGGCTAGCTTCCTGGATGATGATTTGAAGTCGACAGGAAGTGACCGTATCGATGAGGGTCATGATGTATCCCACATCATCGACACAAGACAAAGGGATGAAAATGATTTCAGATGATACCTAGAATCAGGAGTAAGTGTAACTGCAGAAGGAATAACTCTTGAACATATTAGCGACATGATTCTGGAGTTTGGTAGTTGTTGGATCCATAGGATTGGTGGTCATGATGACATAGCATAGATCAAATGGAAGGAAAAAATGAGTGGCCCAACCCAAGAAGGTAAAAATTAAAAGGATGATATCCCAACTTGACACGAAGTAGAAAGTGTCATGTTGAAGAATGCGCTGCCGACACGATTGATTGAATTTCCAAAATTTCCCCCACCATTTCTAGCAAGTACCCCAATTGTTTTTTATCGTAATCTTGAAGGGGATAGCATATGCTTGTACTTTAAGTTCATCCTTCAAACGAATCCGACCTAGTAAGTTTAATGAGCCCTAGGAAGGAGAAGCTCATGTTTGTCTTGGTGATGAATCCAATGTCGTTTAAAGTTTTAACGAGTCCAATAAAGGTGTAACTCGGTATATTTTTCATGTTTAGAGAGTTTGAAAAAGACACGGAAACTAAAAATCTACATTGTCCCTTTTCGTACATTTTTGCCTCTCGAGTCTAAAAAGGTAGAAAATGATACTTGAGAGAACCACTTGACCATTTCAGTCAAGGAGTACCTTTTCGTAAATAGCGCATCCTAGCTCAAAAAAGGGGTAAACGTATACTGGGTGCACAATGTTTCGCAACCTTTTACGAGTTCAAAATGACAATATCTCAACAATATTTTTGTGTTTAAAGAGTCGGAAAAGAGCTTGAAAGAAGACCCCCCATTTTATTCTCTTTTACAAGTCAAAAAGGGAAAAATACTTGGCGATCTTTTCATTCGAGTTTTACAAGTCGAGAAAAGAACTAAAACATGACTCCAATACCATCATCAACCATCTATCACCTGTTGTTGCACAAGAAAGGTAAATGCATTATCCATTTATGAGGCAAAATAGGTCAAAAAAAACTCAGAAACCCCTAATATTTCATGAAAAAATGAATAAAATGGGGCAAAAGTAATTATTTTTTACCATTTACCATTTTACCTTTGTGTGAAGAGCTTTTTACCCACTTGTGCCCTAATTTTTCTGGAGCAGCTTGCGAGAGATCCAGGAGGTCATTTGTCGAGCCGTCAGTGGCAGGTAAGAGCCAAGACCTTAGGCTCCATTTTCATACTAATTTTTCTTGTTTTTATCAATTTTTTGGGTTTCATGGGGAGCTTTTGGAAAACAAATTTTCCCTCAATCAGCACGATTTTCGGGCACAAAATTGTGCCGATCAGGGGTTGCTAAAACTGCCAATCGTGTCATCGGCGCCACTATTTTTAAAACAGTTGCACTAGAGCTGTGAGAAAATAATTTGTACGTTTTTTGCTCAATTCGACCATTTGAACCCAAATTTTTCTAACCAAGGATGATCATTAACTTGCTTACATGGTTTTTGTGGGAAGAAATCATGAAAAATGGTGGATTGGAAAGAACGCGAGCATGAGGATATTGACACTCAAGCAATAGTTGACCCAAATTGCTTGGAGGCTTTGAGGAGCTGTGGGCTCCTCAAATTGTTTCTTACACTAGGTCTACGAGCCCAACCCGAGTTTCTATGGTACCTGATCAGTCTCTGGGACCTGAATCGAGAAATTTTCATCATCGGTGACCAAGAACTGGAGTTGGAAACTTCAAACATTTATTTCATCACAAGACTATCCCGGAGAGGGAAACCAGTCAATCTATATGGGTCGAGGCTGATTGGGGCAAGTGTGACCATGCTACTTGTCAAACACTGCCCAGAAGCTCTCAAATCCAAAAGTGGAAATATCAAGATTATGACTGTTTGGGATCTTGTGTTGAGAGTGCTACTATTTACCATCAATAGAGTGGTTGGATCCCAAGCACCGCATGATACCAACAAGTTGAAGTTTCAGTACACTATCGACTGCATGACGCCCACCATCTTTAACTGGGAAAAAGCTATGAAAATCAACATGAAGCACTAGCTATCAAAAGCTAAGGCAGGAAACCTGAAGTAGTTTTGCTTCGAATCTCTTCTAGTGACCTTCTTACTGGAATGGGTTCTGCTATTCCAATATCAGTTGACTGATGTAGATCCACCAATGCCACGAGACCCATGGAAGTTCCATTGGAGCGAGCTGATGCCTAGGGTTATGGGGGGCCAAAAGATGTCATATAAGCCTGCATTTTTCTCATGGCTATGACGACAGTTGATCGTAGTGGAGGATTAGCCTTACAGTGGTACCGAATTCCACGGAGATCCGATATGCCGCTCCCAAAAGGGGAGGATTTTGATGATGAAGGTTAAAAATATATGTATATATATATATATATATATATATAATATATATATATATATATATATATATATATATATATATATATAGATATATATATATTTATTGTTTATCATATATATGTGTTCATGACACTTCAATTTTATGAATGTATATGTTGGACTAGAACTCCCTGCCAGAATGTACCCGATTTCCAGGTGCATCACTCAGCAGTTTGATGTCGCTCCTTATCAGGAGGGAAGCGACAACGAGGAGGAGATTGCATGGAATCTCAAGGGTTTGACCCATGGGATCCCAGAGTATGGTCGGATGGGTGATGTCCCACGCTAGTATCAGAGGCATACGGTGGGTGTGTCAGATTGGATCTGTCAACTGCTGACTCGCATAATCCAAGTAGTTACATGCTATCATGAGCATCATGTTGGTTAGTGCATAGGTCTAGCATTCCACATTTTTTAGGCCTGCGAGCCACAAATGTATTTAGAACACACATATTATTTTTTGAGGTTTTGATGTATGACAAACATTACCGGCACACATATATATATGTTTTACTTCCTTTCTTACTATGGTACAAATGTTTTTTTTTGAGTTTTTACATGTTTCGTAAATGTCTATCCAGCACATAATTAGCTAATGCTTTTGTTAATGTATTCGTGTATCTAGGAATATGATGATATGTAATGATATCCAAATTTCTCTCTAACAAACAAGTACACAGATACATTCTTAATTTCTGAAGGTTTCTGATGGAATATTTCCTGTTAAGTTGAAGAACAACAAGTTATGAATCAAGGTTGACTACCAATTCCTGGATGCCAAGAGCAATAGCTTCTGTCAATAATTCGATAACCGCACTATACTCAGTGAGGTTAATAGTTGTTTGACCTAGACACATACCTTGAAGATCAATCAACTCACCATGGGTGCCATAAATGGCCCATTTCGTGGATGATAAATTCTGGGTACTACGGCAAGCACCATCAGCAAAACCGATGTGAGGAGACACCGACATCTGCAAAGTAGGCAAAAACATAATACGCAGGAAAGTTGCTTGCAAAGTAACACACCAAACCACACTATACAAAAATGAATGACACACTATTGTTGTTATGCTCTTGACCTGCGAGAAGATACCAGAATACCAAATATGTGAAGAAATATACCTAAAACAAAGAATAATAAGAAATAACATCAAGTATTTTATTATTCAGAAAAGGAATGCAATGTTCACTTGCCTCTTCAAGGTGGAAACCTCTAATAGAGCTGATCTCAATTACAAAATAAGGCACGATGCTCCTCGAGGGGAGTCTCTATCCTTTATATAGGGTTCATACATGCAATACCATGGGTCAATACCATGGTTCTTATTAATACCATCTATCTAATACCATGGCTTATTTGCAACTAACTATGGTCCCTTCTTTAAATGCGGGTCAACCACTTACAATTATTAATATGGGATTTATTAACTCTTTACTTAACTATAACTATGACTCGACCCTATTATAGAAACAAGGGGGTTAGGGTTGGACCCTAACATGCCCTCCCCCATAAGAATAGCCTTGTCCTCAAGGCTAAAGTTGTAGAAACTGTTGAAGGATAGTGGCTGGTTCCTAGGTCGCATCTTCCGAAGAGGTGTCTTTCTACTTAATGAGGACTTCCTTGATCTGTAGCCGCACAGGTGTCGTTCTCACGTGTCAAGAACCTGTTTAGGTTGGAGCCAGATTGAACCTTCTTCATCCAATTCTAGTAGACTGGTTTGAATTCGGAAATGGTTCCCAAACACTTTCTTGAGGCATGAGACATGGAAGATTGGATGGATTTTTGTAGTGGGTGGAAAAGCTAGCTTGTAGGCGACTTCTCCGATGCGCTGAAGTACTTGATACGGTCCATATAATTTTGGAGATAATTTCTGACAACCCTTGTCTTTGAGTGATGTTTGCTTATATGGTTGCAGCCTCAAAAATACCTGATCCCCTTCTTGAAATTGGCGTTCTGAATGATGTTGATATGCCTGTTGCTTCATGCGGTTTTGAGCTTGACGAAGATTCTCTTTGAGGTGGGCCAGCATGGTTGTGCAGTTCTGTAGGAGTTGATCCACTGCTTGTACCTTCAAGCATCCCTTGATATAAGAAGTAGGGGAAGGACGGAGTTGACCATAAAATACTTCATAAGGAGTCATTTTGGTGGTGGCATGATAGTTAGTATTATACCACCATTTGGCTAAAGGTAACCACTATACCCATAGATGTTTCTTTTATGAAGTGAAACACCTATGGTCGGTCTCCAAACATTTGTTGACTGCTTTAGTTTGACCATTAGTTTGGGGATGATAAGAAGTATTGATTTGTAGTTGGGTACCTTATCACCTGAAGAGTTCCTACCAAACGTTACTAGTGAAGATCGGGTCACGATCAAACACAATGGAAGTGGGCATGCCATGAAATTTGAAGTTCTAGTCCATGAAAGATTGAGCTACCAAAGTCAGTGTAAAAGGGTGGGGTAGGGCACAAAATGAGCATACTTAGAAATTCTGTCCACAGCCACCATGATGACTGACTTGTTGCCTGACTTTTGAAGACCCGTAATGAAGTCCATAAAAACCTCCATCCATATTGAGGCCGGGATGGGCAATGGCTGTAATGTGCCTAGGGATTTGACTGTTTCTCCTTTGTGGCGCTGACATACGTCGCACTCAGCTACAAAAGTAAGAATTTCCTTTTTCATGCTTGTCTAAAAGAATGAACGTTGAGTGCGAGCATAAGTCTTCTGAAAGCCTAAATGGCCCGCAGTGGGAGATGAGTGCAACTCCGCCAAAATATGACTTTTGAGGGTTGATGTTGGTGATATCACGATTCTGTCCTTTTAGCGAAGAATCCCATCCTACAAAGAGTAGCCCGCTGTGGAATTTGGATCCTCCTGTAAGTTATTAATGAGTTGGGAGAGCAAAGGATGTGAAAGCCATTCCTTGCGAGCTTATTCAATATATTCTGGAATGGGAAGGGACATTGCGAGCAGGGTGATTTCCTCCTCAAATTGGTGTGATAATGCATCTGCTACAACATTTCCGTGCCCTTTCTTGTAAATTATCTCATAATCATATCCCAACATTTTGGCGAGCTATTTATTTTGTTGTGGCGAGGATAGGCATTGCTCCAAAAAATATTTAAGGCTTTGACGATCTATGCAGATTTGGAAACGTCATCCCAATAAGTATGGTCGCCAGGTATTGACTGCATGTAAGATGGCCATCATCTCCTTCTCATAGGTAGATTGTCCCAAATTTGTCCCACTTAGTTGTTGGCTAGTGAAGGCCAAGGGTCAACCTTCCTGCATTAACACCGCCCCAATACCCATACCTGAAGCATCACATCCAATCACAAAAGATTTGGTGAAGTCGAGTAGTGCTAGTATGGGAGTGGAACACATGGCATGTTTGAGAGCTACAAATTCCTGTTGCGCTTAATCATTCTAGAGAAATGAATTTTTATTGAGAAGGTGAGTGATGGGTCTAGCAATGTGACCATAATTGCAGACAAATTTGTGATAATAGCCTGTGAGACCCAAAAATCCTCTCAAGCTCTTCAAGGTCTTTGGTTGAGGCCAATCCTACATTGCTTGGATCTTTTTGGGGTCCACCCTAACACCTACATGCCCCACAATGTGGCCCAAATACTCAACTTCTTCCATTCCAAAAGAGCACTTGGACATCTTGACAAATAATTTATGCTTCCGGAGAAGTTGCAAGAGCAGATCTACATGCTGAAGATGTGTGGCCCAAGTGCGACTGTAGATTAGGATGTCATCAAAGAAAACAAGGACAAATTTTCTGAGATATGGTTTGAGCAAGTGGTTCATGAGGCTCTGATAAGTGGATGGGGCATTACAAAGACCAAATGGCATGACCAAGAACTCATAATGGCCTTCATGAGTTCGGAAAGAATTCTTTGGAATGTCTACTTCTTTCATGCAAATTTGGCAATATTCCGAGTGAAGGTCAAGCTTAGTAAAGAATTGAGCCCCATTTAGTTCATCCAGCAAATCATCGACAACCAGGATAGGAAATTTATCTTTGACTATCAACTTGTTGAGAGCCCTGAAATATAGACACATACGTCATTCCCCATCTTTATTGAGCACCATGAATACAGGCAATGAATAAAGACTAATTCTAGGACGAATGATGCCTTCTTCCAGGACTTCCTTGATGATTTTTTCAATTTCATTGTTTTGGGCAAACGGATATCTATACGGGCACACATTTGGTAGCTGGGCCCCGGGGACCAAAGTAATGCTATGATCATGTTCCCCTCTCGAGGGTGGAAGCTCATGAGGCTTGTCAAAGACCAACAGATGGTTGTTTAAGATCTATTGCATCTCAGGATGAATATGAAGAGAAGTGGGTTCGAAGACCTAGATGGCATTAAATTGGGCTATAACTCCATGGTGGCCCTTTTTTAACAATTTTTCCATCCTATGCGAGCTGATGATAGAGGGAGCACTCGTCTGGAGTCCGCGGAGGGTATGTGTGTCGTTTTTCTGCTTAAAGCTCATATATAACTCCTGGAAATTCATTATGATTGGGCCGAGTGTGCGGAGCCATTCAACACCCAAGACAATGTCACACCCTCCCATGTGTATGGAAAACATGTGTGTCTTTAACTGATAATCCCCCATTTGAAGTTTGACATTTTCACAGCAACCTTCACATTTCATTGTCCCCCCATCAGCAATTTGGACCTGGAAATTAGAGACTGCTCTGAACAAAAAAAATACATTGCTTCAGTGACTCTTTGATGGATAAAGTTACGCGTACTACCACTATCAATCAAGACTACTACAGGGCGATGCTCAATAAAGCCTCTAATTTTGAGAGTTTGGGGAGAAGAAATCCCCGCCAAAGCATGAAGCGAGATAACTAGTTTGTCAGGTGTAGCTGAGAGCGCATTGTCCAGCTGGCAATCCTCATCTTCCTCCTCTGGTTCCTCAAATGGTGGGGCTTCCTCTGATTAACTAATATCAATAGCATCAATTTGAAAGAATTTGGGTTCCTTGCATTTATGCACTGAGGAGTATTTCTCATCACAATAGTAACACTATCCCTACTTTCTTCTTTCCGCCATTTCTGCTGGTGACACCTTTTGAACCTTAAGTGTTTGGATAGTGCTTGGAGCCTAAGTTGGGTGACCCTTGGCTATGAAATTTGGACGAGTCGACTGAGCCACTAACGCACGTTCTACTTCACGAACCATCCTGCAAGCATCTACCCATGAGATTGGGTGTTGCAGTTGGACATGGGCTTGTATGGCTTCTTTGAGACCGCTGACAAAACATTCCAGGTAGAACTCATTTCATAGACCTCTTGTGTGGAAGGCTAAGGCTTCAAAGGCTGCAATATATTCTTGCACTGTTCCTATCTATCAGAGCTTAGTAAGATGACCCAAAAATTAAATTCATTGTCGAAGCGATTCGTAAGGGATTTTAAGAATAGCTGCCAAGTCATGGGCCTTCCATAGCAATATTGATGCCACTTCCACCATTTCCATCTTTCGTTGTCCAAGTACATGCTACCCACACTTAGCTGAGTCGCATCATCTCTTATGTGATTCAATGTGATATATTGCTCCATTTTTGCTATCCATGTGGCCAAATGAGAGCCATCAAATTTATACATGTCCATCTTGGGTGGTCGCGACTGGGAGTGTTGGTGGTTTCCAAAGAGGTGAAGAGAATGGCTAGACTCACCCTCACTATTTTCATTAAAATCATATGCCTCTGATTGTTCCCCCGACTTGCCCTTTGTGATTGTGTCAACTCAGGTCTGGATCGACGTCAATAATGTGTCCAAATTTTTTTCAAGGGTGTCGATCTTCTCATTGGCCATAGCTTGAGCTTTGGTTTGTACCATGCACCAATCCGGTACACTGATGGTTACTACGAAATAAATAAAATTTGGGACCACCTAAAATTTTTAATGCTAACAAGTGAACGGTACCACCTTGCTCAACTCGTCGACCTGATTCTTATGGGCTAAGTCTCCTATAAGTGTCCCAGGAGGGTCTCAGACCTTTCTTCTTCTTTTTTTTAACTCGGAAAGGAGGTTTACTCCTTGCATATGAATACTACAGTAACCAAATCCCAGAAAAGTAAATTCTGCCCAATGTCCTGTGAGAATCACACCCAGGTATAGGAGCCCACACAAATAGTCAAATTTGTCGGCAAACCATCAACTGCAGAGTATGACTAGGATTGTGGCAGCGATTAAACCCCTCCTACTAGATCTGAATGGAGAATCTCATTGTTACGACTGCTACAGAACCCAAACTGCTAGATCTGGATGGTGGAGATGATAGATCTGATTGGCAGATCTGATAGATCTGAATGGAGATCTGATAGATCGGAATGGCAGAACTGATTGTTGTTGCTGCCACAGAACCCCATCTGCTAGATCTGATCTGGCAAAGATGATGCGTGATCCAGAGAGAGACAAGGGAACTATGGTCTTAAGGAGTGTCAAGTGCTATAGATTGCAATATACATAGGGTCTAACAGTAGTACTCGGCCCAATATTTTAGGACACTAACCAAGGAGGATCAACCGTACCCTTAGCCATACAACCCGACTACCCTATTGTACATGCGAGTAATCTCCCTGAGTGTTGTTCTCAGTGTACTGTAGCAGCAAAACAGCCGACGGTTTATCTATGGCAAGGTTTCAAGAAAGCCTAGGGGGGCTTCCGATATACCTAGAGGGTACTTGGAAGACAGTCTGTGCGTGGTTCTGTCTAATGCGCTACTACTCGAAGGGGTACCCACAGGGTTTACAAGGGAGTCCAACAAGCGTGACCACCTATTGTATTTCTTACATGCATGCCTCCCCAAATCTACAGGTTTATGTGCTCAATGACAGATCTCGTGGTTTAAAGACGCCGGAACATGTCTCTAGCAAAAAAAAATTCTACTAAAAACGAAGATCCCACCGGCCCTGGAAAGCACTCTGATACCACTTGTTATGCTCTTGACCTATGAGAAGATACTAGAATACCAAATATACGAAGAAATATACCCAGAACATAGAACAATAAGAAATAACAGCAAGTATTTTATTATTCAGAAAAGGAAAGCAATGTTCACTTGCCTCTTTGAGGGGGAAACCTCCAATAGAGCTGAGCTTAATTACAAAATAAGACATGATGCTCCTCGAGGGGAGTCTCTATCCTTTATATAGGATTCATACATGCAATACCATGGGTCAATCCCATGGTTCTTATTAATACCATCTATCTAATACCATGGCCCATTTGCAACTAACTGTGGTCCCTTCTTTAAATGTGGGTCAGCCACTTACAATTATTAATATGGGCTTTATTTACTCTTTACTTAACTATAACTATGACTCGACCCTATTACATACATAAGGGGGTTAGGGTTGGACCCTAACAATTGTACAAAAGTAACCATGCAAGATGACTTAAGAATAGTACTTTTTGAGATAAAGCCCATTCTAGGGCTTGTCTAAGGGATTTCCCTCATAGTCAATGAGCTCATAGGCCCCTTTCTGTAATACAAGTTTAACAATGTAGGGCCCATGCCACATGGGTTTGAACTTGCCTGCCCCTAGCTTGTCATTAGCCTGATCATACAAAAGAACCAAATCGCCCTCAGAAAAGGCTCGAGGAGAGACAAACTAATCAAAATGGGATTTGACCTGCTTTTTTTGTGCTTCGATGACCAAAGAAGCAAGATGGTGAGTCTCATCAATTCCTTCTAGGTACATGAGATGCTCTTCCTGGGGTGACATCTTGGGGAGAAGTTTGACAAACAGATTGAGGGATGGAATTTTGCACTCAATCGATAAAGTTGCTTCTAGACTGTAGACTAGCTGGAATGGTGTGAATCTAGTTGCATCCTTGTTCAAGGTTCAGTAAGCCCACGGAGCTGAAAAGAGCATGATATGCCAATTTGACTTGTGCATTCCAATGGTGTGCTAAAGCATCATGACAAGAACTTTGTTCACAACTTCAACTTGGCCATTGGCTTGAGGGTAGTATGGGGTTGAACCATCATGGCACAAGCCCAACATAGAGGTCAGCTCAGCCATCATCTAATCTCAAAAATGGGAGCCATCATTGTTGATAATGGCCTAAGGCACTCTAAACCTAGAAATAATATGATTGAATAGACATTGAGTCATCTTTTTACTGTCCGTAGAGTATGTAGGCATCTCTTTGGCCCATTTGGTGAAATAGTCCACATAAACAATAATATACCCATGCCCCTCGGTTGAACGAGGGTTACAAGTCATATAGTCGATGCCCCATTTGGAAAAAAGACCGACGGTAATAATGGGGTGTAGGTGAATGGGTGCGTCACACATTCTGCGCTAATAAATTTGGCACTCATGGAACTTGTGAATGACAAGGATGCAATCCTTGAAGATAGAGGGCTAAAAATAACTAGCGCGAAGGATTTTTTTAGCAGTAGCATATCCAAAATGGTGACCACCACATGCACTATAATGGTAGTCATTCAAGACTCTCTCAGGCTCCTCAAGAGTGAGACAACGACGAAGAATTGAATCGACACCGATGCGGTATAAGGTATCTCTAATGTTACGATAAGGTTGAGATTGATGCCGGATACATCAGCGATCATCCTTGGTCAACGCAGATTGTAAGGTGGATGTCTGGAGATATATGATGATATCACCGTACCAGGGGTCGAGAGTTCTAATTAAGAAAAGAGTCTCGTCCGAGAGCTGCTCATTGGCACTCGCAGGGAGAGAAGCTGAGGGAAGGGAGTAAATTAACTCAGCAAAGACTAGTGATTTATTATATTTGGCAGTAGTAAACACCAAATCAATTTCTTGAAGGATAACAATCCACTTCAAATACTTGCCCCCAGCAACTAACGAGTCAGGATGTAGGTCATGGGGTTGCATTCTGAAATCACAGTGGTAGTGCGGAGAAGAATGTCATGCCGAAAGCATTGAATAGCCCATACAATAGCCAAAGCCAACTTCTCAATATGAGCATTATTTGTTTCGATGTCGAGGAGATTGCAACTGAGGTAGTAAATAACATGTTCATTTCCTTCGTCATCATCCTGTACCAACACCATGGCGATAGTACTAGAGGTTGTAGCTAGATAAAGGAAGTAATTGATATGATAGTTCGGGGGATGCAGCAAAGGAGCATTGATGAGGAAAGTTTTTAGGTCATCGAAAGACTTTTGAGCAACCTCATCCCAGATAAATGGCGTTCCTTGCTTGAGCGACCAGGTGAACCTTGAAGCTAGCTCAACATAGTTTGGTACAAAACGACTGAGGAAATTTGATTTTCCCTACAGGCTTTAATGTTTATGCAATGAAGATGGATGGGGTAAATTAACAATGGCCTCGACTTTAAGAGGATCAAGGCGAAAGCCTTCCTTTGAAACGATAAAACCAAGGAGTCATCTCGATTCGACGCAGAAGACACGGTTATGCGGATTCAGCTAGATTTTTAAGTGTCTACAGCGAAGAAAAATTTGTTGGAGATGATCAGGGTGATCATGAAGGTTACGAGAATGAGCGGCGAGATCATGCAAGTAAGGTTGACCAATGTTTCGAATGTCATGGAATTCATAATACATCACTCTCTAAAATGTGGCCCCAACATTCTTAAGGCCAAAAGGGAGCTTTTTGTATGCAAAGGTCCCCCACAAGAAGATGAAGGTTGCCTTATCTTGATCAGTCAGTGCAACGTTTATCTGTTTGTAGCCAAAAAAGTCGTCCATAAAAGAAAATAATTCATTCCTGGCACATTCATCAATGATCTGGTCAATGAAGGGAGTCGGGTAATTATCTTTAGGATAGGCATGATTGAGATCACGATAATCGAAACAAACATGAGTAATGCCTTGTTTCTTCATCACTGGTACAATATTCGACACCCAATCTGTAAGAGGGATTGGATAAATAAATCCATCTTTTAGAAGTTTTTCAACTTCACCCTTAATGGCAGTCGCTTTTCTAGGGTGCGCTATACGAAGCTATTGGCGAACGGGTTTTGCATGAGGATGATTTGGAATCTCATGCATGACTATACTTGGGCAATGCCAGGAATTTCTTCATATGACCATGTGAAAACTTCCTGGAATTCCTAGAACAGACGAGTATAGATCTTGATCTCTTCTGGAGAACAAGTTACCCCGATATGGACATTTTCAACGACACCAGGTTTGACAGAAATACCAATTTCCATCATTTGGGTAATGTTACCCATGTTCCCTTTCAACCAAACTTCATGAGTCATGATCGAATTCTAAAGCGGCAGGGAAAAAACTGAGAAGAGAAATCCTCGAGACAAATAGACATGACCGTCGGGCTAGGCAAGAACAAGGAACAATGATGAGTATCATTCCAAGGCACTTCCTCTAGAGATATTACTTCCATGATACTCTCGTCAAAAATAAAAGTCTCGGTTAAGGGATCGGGGGATTCCGAAGAACCAAGCCATGGGGATTGAGAATATGCATCGAGAGATGTTCTCGAAATAGGATGATCAGAGGATACTGAAGGTGAAGCCGAAACAATTTCCATGTAATCAATTTCGGCGGGACATAACGGCATAACCTCACCCCATGTGTCAACAAGATTCAGCAAAGGAATGACCCAAGGATCAAACTTGACCGAAATCATGTTCACAGAGGCAACATGAGGAGGTGGGAGTGGAAATATGCCCATCAAGGTAGGACCTTTAAAAATTCTTGCACCCACACTCTCATAAGGAGCACTGGTCTGCTTGACATATAGAACATTTCCATCCAAAGAGGAAGAGGCAAAGAAGGACAGTTGGTCGACTGTGACTATCTTCCCTTGATGGGGAAAATGAATCATGTCGAAGAGGCAGGAGGATACAACATGCATGGCATGGGCCCAACTCCGTCCGAGTAGAAGATTGTAGTTAAGATTAGCCTAAACAATCTCTACTTCAACATGTACCGTCTTTCCCTCCATGTTAATGGCAAGGTTGGGAAGGACACTGAATGGTTGCAAATTGCACCCGTCAAAAGCATCTAGAGTGTTAGGTGATTGGTTTAGAGTAGGAGAACCAACTGCCTTCCAACAAGTGATAGACATGATGCAGGTAGAAGCACCTTCATCGATGACAATCCTATGAATGGTTTTCTCATTTATGATTACCTGAATGAGAAAGACAACTTGATGAGGTAAATGCATAATGTGGTTTTCCAATTCAAAATAGATGATATTAGAGTCAGCTGGATCAATAGCCCCAATAACTGATAGTAATGATTTCCACTGAGAAGGACAACTTTGAAGGACCTTGAGAGCATACAAGTTGATGGCGCTTGATCCAAATCTTCAGCAATGTTATAATGTTGAGCGGCTCAAGTGTTGGGATTGTACGAGGAATTTTGAAGCACACCCTGAGAAGGTGGTTGAATGGCAGAATTAGGATTAGGTCGCTCGATATGGAGAGGACCAGAATGGATGGGGCGGAAGAAGAAGGGGTAACTTCTTTCTCTTTCCCTGATGACGGAGTAGGATTTTGATAATATTTTGACCCGGTAGCAACGTTGACCGGCGTACTCAAAATGAACAATTGTGAACCCGAGGAAGCAGATGACTGAGGCTGGTCTACCATTTGGGTCTGTTGGGATGGAAAGGGCACTTTCAGGACAGTGGGGGTCCCTTTGAGAAAAAAACTAACTTTTGATCGTTTGGGACAATCCTTAGTATAGTGATCCTCCTCACATATGAGGCACAGATACTTAGGTTTCCATTGGGAAGCATCACCAGTAGATGGTATAGGAGGACCCTATTTTGGGGCATCGAATTTACCCTTGCCTCTGCCTTTCTTCTTAGCTCTAAAGGATTTATCAGCTTTGGTAGATTGGACAATGTGAACCTCTGAGGTTTTACTAGTGCTGGATGCATTGCGAGAGGAGTCATTGGGAGTAGTGTTGGAGACCGACTTCTGTTTAGAAGAAGATTTTGCAGGGGTATGAGTCACTAAACCAATTAGTCCATAAATAAGAGGGGCGGCAGGAGACTTAGATGTCATAAGATCAGATGATGGTCTGGGCACATCAGGTAACACATCATATAACGTGTCAGACTATGAATAGACAAGGTCTAGATATTGGGCATGCGTAATGGCTTGTTCCTCAGTGACGCATCCACCCATAGCAATGTCCTCAGTAATTTTGTTGAAAAATGATTTGGTGAACCACTAGGTCAACAATTGATCAACAATTTCAAACTTAATCGGATGATGCCTACATCTCCATTCATGGATGTGTTCAGAGATGTCAGTCATTGTGTCTTGATTGAGTGGCGTTAATAGATGGGTGCCAATTTCATAATGAATCGAAAGCTGTAAATGTGGGAGAAAGGCCATGCCGAGAGTGTTAAAGTCATGATAGGTATTTCGAGGGAGCTCGATATACCACTTGGCTGTAGCTCCTATAAGATTTCTTTGGAAAAGATGAAGACAAATGGAATCATCCATGTAGGAATTTGAGGAGCACCAGAGGTGATATGTCATCACATGGGCTTGAGGGTCCTCTTTCGCTTTTCCTTCAAACTTTGGACAATCGCTCAAAATCTTGGATGGAACTAGAGGCCAGTAGAGCAAATGAAGGATTATATCATTAGTGAGTCTAGACATATCTGGCAATTCCAACGTAGCCAAGAATGGAAATTGAGTATTAAAAGGCATTTGAGGCCGATAATGGGGTCCAACTGGCGGGGTCCATCCCTTCTCATAAGGATTTTTTCCCCAAAATGGAGGATTTTTTTCATAAGGAATTTGATTTTGCCCCCACTGTAGGTTACCTTGCCTGTAGGGAGGATTCTGACCTTGAAAGTCTTGAAACTATTTGGCCAGAGGCTGTTGATAATCAACGTACTGGTTTAAAGGCTGTTGAGCTTGTTGGCCTTGGACATATGGATTTTGCACCTGATGTCGCTGACCATAAGGGTTTTGGACTTGCTACCCCTGGATGAATGGGTTTTGGACCTATTGCCCTTGGACATAAGGATTTTACACTTGTTGTCCTTAGACATAAGGATTTTGGACTTGTTTTCCTTGGACAAAAGGAGGCTGAACATGTTGCCCTTGGACATAAGGATTTTGTGCTTGCCACTGCGGGCCTTGACCCTGGCTCTACCCTTGCAAGGGTTCACCCTGTTGATATGAGTATAAGGGTTGTTGTTCCTCAGGTTGACCTTGTGGCTGCAAGGGTTTACCTTGCAGCTATAAAGGTTATCCCTGTGGATCCAAAGGTTGACCTTGCGAAGGCATAGGCTGGGAGGATTGTAGTGCATACTACATCTGTGGCTACATGGTTTGCTGCAACTGATGCGAGGGTTACTCCTGCAGTTTTTGCAATTATCCTTGCTGTGACATGATCTAGCCTTGCTGCTACATGGATGGCCCCTGCTACAACGAAGGTTTCCCTTGCTATTGCATGGATGGCCCTTACTATAATGAAGGTTGCCCTTGCTGCTATAGGAGTTGTCATTTCTGTTGCAAAGGTATTTGAACATTTTCCAGAATGACAGCTTGAAAGTTCCCGAACTGTATCTATCCATACCCACCAGGCATGGCGGATGGACCAGGTTGGACATAGGGTCCAGGCTGAGGGATGTATGATGAATTATCCATCGCTTGTGAGCCATATGGAACATAAGGAGGTTGGTACTGACCTTGATCCATATTGGGCTATTGGTACTGGGCGTGACTTGACCCATACAGACCAACATTGGGTTGTTGGTACTGGACATTACTTGATCCAACAGGACCAGTAGGAATTGAAATGGCACCCGAAGAGGGTTGGTTCATCTCAACCATGTGAGGTTGTGAGCCACTCACATTGGTTATGCCAGTAATCATAGAAATGTTCATACTCTTCCCCCTAGGTGGTGGAATACTCTATCCACTTACTGGAGGGATCAAAGAACTGACAGCGACATGACTCGAGATTGTCGGTTGAACCAGATGGGTCACTTGGACCGATGAAACAAGAGGATTGGAAATGGTGGGTTACACCAAGACTGAAGTAACTGCAGAAATCACCATTTGTTGGGTGGTCGGGTTCTGATGAACGAACTCATGGTAGGCATAGTGCCAAATGCCCAAATAGGTTTGTGATACAATGATGAGGCAGTAGGCATGCGTGAAACCAACTGAGCTAAATTCATGTAATTATGCAGTAACTCAAGATGAACACTAGTTGGAATGCTTCCCATGTAATGGAAACCTTCAGGAGGGAAAGGATATTCTTGCTCCTCGACTATGCGCAGAGTGGAAACCTCTGAGTGACTGGGAGAGGAGACTAGGATTTTTCCTTCTGATTTCATTGGTGAAAACATATGATGACAGACTACCGAAGATGTTCAAGGGGATAATTCCAAAGGAATACCTGGCTAATCTTACAGAATTTACGGATGTTGCGGTGATATCACAACACGATCGAAAAAAGGATTCGGAGGATAAACAACCAGTCCAAGCTAATCTTCAGAAGTCGGCAGACTCTCGGGAGTTTGGATAGGGTTATCCGGAGATTCTGGGCCAATGTCAGAAAGAGACCCGGTATTTGAAGGGGGAGGATGAGATGAAGAAGGTTGAATACTAAGAACAACTCCAAGCTTGACACCTTGGTCCTCAAGCGACTGTGGCAATTTAGGAAAAGGCTCCTCGAAAAATATTTCAGAGAGAGGAGAGGAAGAGGAACTAGGCGAACCAGTTGGTTCAGCCACAATGATCTTGTCTCAAATAACCAAAATAGAGATTGATTTCAAGGGCTTTAAAATGTATTTAAATTTATACTCACGATGTGGTCTAAAAAAGACTAACAAGGATGTTATATTATCATGGGAAATAATCTTTTAAGATGCAAAAAAAAATTGGTGCTCTTTCATGTTTTCAGAGTTGAGAAAGAAGCAAAGGTGACTCTATCACTTTCGGTTTGAAACAAGCTCGAAAGGACAAGCGCTTGGGTGATATTTTATATTTATGGAGTCAAAAAGATCAAAATGACTACTCATGAAGATCTAGTTAAAGGGATTACCAGGTAACAGGGAACTGCAGAATACCTCCCGACGAACCAAGAAGTACGGGCAGGCATCTCCTCGAATGTTGTGTTCGATGTATCACGTTTACAAGGCGGAAAAATCAACTTCCTATGGATAAAGGATTGCAACCTAGTGGGGTCTCCCTTTATATACTCGATGGTACGGGGAGCACAAGTCCATACTAGCGTTGTCTAGTGTCGAAGCGAACGAAAGCTGCTAGGTTTTAAGACGCTGGAACATGTCTCTATCCTAGACCTTCTAAGATGTGATCGTTAGATTTAAAATGTGCCATAGGTTAATTGAGTACATTTTAGAGTTTATCTTGAAATTATGTCTCGATTTTTAGGCCTTATCGATGTGACTCAAAAAAACCTATATGCAGCTAAATGAGATGGGACCCTTTCAATTCGATGAATTGTCTACACTAATGAGAGTAGAAATCACACTCAAATGAAACAAAACAAGCAATTGAAAGAAAAATGATTTTTCACTATTTTTCCTTTTGAAAACAAAAATGATGAAAAACTCTTTCCAATTCCTAACTTTCCTATCAAATGCACTTCAAGCATCCCTTTCACTAGTAAAGTGAATTCATTTATTTTCCAATGCAAGTGACAATGCAACTCTAGCCTTCAATGATGCTAACTAATGTAACATATTGAAGCAGCAAACTAGAATTATGTATTTTTTAATGAAATGAAAGAATGAATCTTCCACAAACACTTCACACTTCAATGAAACACTCGCAATACAATCAATCACAAGCAAGCACAAAACAGAATTCCTTTCAAAACTAATGAAGCATATATTGAACCAAAAACAAGGTGGGCAATGTGATCTATGCCCGAAAAGAGACGCTCAAACACTAAACGAAACTTTTCAAACTTTTTAAATGGAAATAGAAGCAACTAAAGGACTAATCAAATGAAATGCAAGGAGAAAATTTCACTATGGAATTGACTTTCTGAGCAGGAAAACAAGTGAATGGGTGATGATCTAGATGCCCTAGGGTTATACACCATCCAAGAACTCAAGAAACCAAGTGAAGGAAATGAAAATCAACCAATCATAAAAACCAAACTAAAAGAGATTTCCAGCCATGGAGAACATAGTCAATACAAGATCAGAGATAGAAATAAAAAGGGAAAGACACACTAGTTATGGTCTAGGGTAAACCCTGATCTTCACCTACAGGAATCAACGTGACTGCCTAACTGACAACACGCACCAAAATGGGGTCAGAGCGACTCTTTTTTTAAACTTGCGAAGATCGATGAAACTGTCAGAACAATAAACATGCTATCCGAGGATTCAAGGAAAAATAAATAAAAAATTTCATAGGCTAACACCAGACTTGCCACTGTAAATTTAAGGCTGAGAGCAGTAAACCAGGAAAAGCAGAGAACACTAAAGGGAAATGGTGATACTAGAAAAGTTCACACAAAACCGTAAAATCACAATCAATCAAACAGAAGGATTGGCTCCCCACTCGAGTCGCCAATTTTTGGTGTAGGTATGATCCGGATTTAAACAGGAATGCAATAAAATACATAGATAACCATATACACAAAGGTGCAACGGAAATAATGCTTCATTTCATTAATGGAAAATACCGAAATATGCTTACAACCAGAAATGGAAATAAACCAGCTAGGGTGATGGTAGCTTATCTCTGAGAAGAGATGTGTGGCTACATGCGAACTGTTCCGAATTGTGTTACAATGAGGCTCGAAGGCCTATTTATTATTGAGAAACAATGGAAAACCCTTCACATTCCAAAATCAACCCTTAGAAGATGAAACGCCAAATTGTGGGCCCCGTTTTGGGTAAATTGGTACATCAATTTCCCGGGGTCGTAACTTTGGCATACGATCTCCGTTTGACGCGTATGATAGCTCGTTAGAAAGATCTATCTGAGAACTACCATTGTTGGAACGGGCAACATTAGACTGTTGATGCCCACGGATTCTCCAAAAAACGTCGTTTAGGGCCTCAAAACGGCTCCGGAAGTTCAGGACCCGAAAAACTGCTAAAAATAGTAAGCCGTGCTATAATTAAGGAAACTGAAAATGCTGAAAGAGACAATGATGGGGGTCCAGATGGACTTGGCAGGTGGCCACCAATATCCGCCTGGATCAATTCAAAATCTAGCTCTTCATAAGATATTCAATACTTGAGTCCTTTGCCTAATGATCTCCTCCTCCTTTTATATTCAATACCATGGTCCAAAGCTACTTAGAATCAATACCTTGGACCAAATACTCGGTGTCAACATTTCAGATAAGATACCTTGGACCAATACCATAGGTCAAAATACCAAGGACCAAATACCAACGACCAAAAACCAAGTTTTCCAACTTGTACACGCTTTTCGTTGCGTGAAAGTGTGTGTATACGCAATATGCGCCTTTTGGTCTGCTAACCCACGTGTATACGTGACTTGGTCAAAGGGAACCTGCATATACCTCTTTTCCTTCATTCTGAGAGCCTGAACTGTGATCTGTCATCTGAGTGAGTAGCCATCAAGGACAACACCTGTGTCATAGTGCCAAACCTGTGTCATAATGCCAACAATCTCCCCCTTTGGACTTGATGGCAACCCCAAGCCATTCTCCCCCTTTGTCATCAAGGGAAAAGGGTTATGCTCCCCCTTAGTACATGCTGAATTCTCTGATTTTCTGAAGAGTGTTGTCCATGCTCCCCCTGACTGTAAGCAAGGTCTGCAAAAAGACGTTCTTACAAGAAGAAACAGACTCTTTACATCATAAATGACCTTCCTATCACCAAAGACTCATACATACATTGATCACCCAACCAAGTGGGGATATACTAAGATTGACTCATTCACCCAACAAAGTGGGGATATACCAAATGTTGATACATGATAAAACAAGAACTTGACATCATCCATCCCAGGCATAGTGGAGAAAATAAGTCGTTGCATGACCTTGATAATAAAAGATATACATGACATAGAGACAAAATTTCTGAAGACAAGACTATCATCAACATCATCTGTCAATCACCATCCAGACCAGCAACCATGATCTCCCTCTGCACCTGTTCCACCTGAATAAAAAACAACTGTGAAATTGTACCAAAATCTTATAAGATAATGCCAACAATGCATTAATAGAAGTATATTCTCCCCCTGAACCTGTGCCTAATGATCACTGTCAGACCCTTATCAGACTCTGATCATCTTGATTCTGGCCCACTGATATTCATCAAACCAACATATACGCAATTGTATCCACAACAACTGATGTATGTACGCGGATACGCTTCATGAAACTCGCGTACAACCACTTTCCTCTAACTCAGATAGGTTTCAACAACAAGATGATGCATCAACTACTCCCAGCTTCTGTTTGGGATATTCAAATGTCTCTCTAGGCAGTGGTTTTGTGAATATATCAACAACTTGTTCCTTAGAGGGAACATACTCCAGTTTGACCTTTTGTTCAGGCACTTTTTCCCAGAGAAAATGGTATTTGATAGATATGTGCTTTGTCTTGGAATGCATGACTGGATTCTTTGAAATACTGATTGCACTTGTATTATCACATAGAATGGAAATGGGTGGAGTACATGTGATTTGAATGTCTTGTAACGTTTGCATCATCCAAAGGAGTTGTGTGCAGCAAGATGCAACAACCACATATTCTGCTTCAGTTGTAGATAATGCAATTGAACTTTCTTTCTTGTTGAACCAAGATACCAATCAGGAACCCATAAAGAATGCACCACCACTTGCTTTTTCTGTCACCCACACTTCCTGCCCAATCTGCATCTGTATATGCATGAAGTGTTAGATCTGTATCTCTAGGATATCATAGACCAAAATTTTGTGTTCCTTGAAGATATTTCAAAATTCGTTTGACTGCCTGAAGATGTGATTCCTTTGGATTTGCTTGGAATCTCCCAACTATTCCACCTGCATGCATGATGTCTGGTCGGGTACCTATTAGATAAAGCAGACTACCAATCATGGATTTGTAGGTTGGTTGATGTACTGTTGTTGATTCATCATTTGCGTTGAGGCTGCATCCTGTTACCATAGGAGTACATACTGGTTTAGAATCTTCCATGCCATATTTCTTCAAGATCTGCTTGAGGTACTTGGTTTGTGATAGAAAAATACGATCTTCAATTTGTTGAACTTGTAAGCCAAGAAAATATGTGAGCTCCCCAAGTAGAGACATTTCAAATTCTTTTTGCATTACCAATGCAAAGTTTTGACTCATGGCTTCTTCATTGCTACCAAAAATGATATCATCAACATACACAACAAGTATTAGCAATTTATCATTGTCGATTTTTATATATAAATTGCTATCAGCTGAACCTTTTGAAAATCCTTGTTGATGAAGGTATTTGTCAAGATGATAATACCAGGCCCTTGGAGCTTGTTTTAGGCCATAGAGAGCCTTTTTGAGTTTGCATACCAGTTTTGGATCATTTCCAAGGATGAATCCATCTGGTTGCTCAATATATACTTCTTCTTCTAAGTCTCCATTTAGGAAGGCAGATTTCACATCCATTTGATATACTTTGAACTTCTAAGAGCTAGAAAGAGCAAGGAACATTCTTATGGCTTCAAGTCTAGCAAAAGGTGCAAAAATTTCTTCAAAGTCTATACCTTCTTGTTGAGCATACCCTTTACAAACAAGTCTGGCCTTGTTTCTAATAACTTCTCCATTTTCATTCAACTTGTTTTTGAATATCCATTTGGTTCCTATGACATTCTTATCATTAGGTCTAGGTAGCAATTCCCAAGTATTATTCTTTTCAATTTACTCAAGTTCTTCATTCATGGCCTTGACCCAACATTCATCTTTGCATGCTTCATTTACATTTTGCGGTTTGATGGAGGAAAGCAATGCTATATAGCTTGAAGCTTCTGTAATAGTTCTTCTCGTCTGCACACATGCCTCTTTCTGTCCCAAAATTTGAGTCTCTGGATGATTCTTCTAAACATATCTGGATGGAGTCTTTTCTTCTACCCTTATCTGTTCTTCTGGTGCCTCATTGGTTTCTTCTTTAGAATTAGTCTGATTTGATGTGGAAGGATAGTTCTCATCTTCTTCAAAATCTTCGGTTTTTACCTGCTTTGGAATTTTTCTTGCTTCATCAATCACAACATCAATACTTTCAACGATTTTCCCAAGTCTTTTATTATAACACTTATATCCTTTACTTCGGGAAGAGTAACCAAGGAGAATGCCTTCATCTACTCTAGGTTCAAACTTGCCAAGTTTTTCATTAGTCCTTTTGATGTAACATTTGCTTCCAAAAAATTTGAAGTATTTTATAGTAGGAGTCTTACCATACCAAAGTTCATGAGGAGTTTGAGTGCTGTTTACCTGGATGTTTGCTTTGTTGAGAATAGTGACATCAGCAAATGCAGCTTCACCCCAGAAGGTTGCAGGAGTTCCAGACTCATCTAGCATGGCACGAGCCATTTGTTGAACAGTTTTGTTCATCCTTCCTACCACTCCATTTTGCTAAGGAGCCCTTGTGGTAGATAATTCTCTTCTTATTCCATGTTCTTCATAGAAGTTGAAGAATTCATCCGAGGTAAATTCCCCTCCTCGATCAGACCTGAGGCATTTGATTTGACGATCTGATTCATTTTCAACCAAGGATTTAAAATCTTTGAACTTTTCAAATGCTTCGTCTTTATGCTTTAGAAGTCCTATCCAAAACATTATGGAAAAGTCATCAATGAACAATATAAAATATTCTTCTCCACGAGGTGACTTTTTCCTAGATGGACCACATAAATAAGCATGAACAGTTCAAGAGGCTTACTTGTTGAACCTTCCTTCTCAAGGAAATGAGCTTTGGTTTGCTTACCAAATTGACATGATTTGCATATTGTATTCTCTGGGACGCTGATATCTGGAAGATCACGAACAACCTGGTATTTGCATTCTTTTCTTATTTGAGAGAAACTTAGATGCCCCAATCTTCTGTGACATAACCAATGTTCATTATTTTTGCTTAGATAGCACTGTTTTTGTCCCCCTTTGAGTATGTACAGATTGTTTGGAGTTCTTACACCTTTGATCATTGTTTCTCCTGTATCAAGCTCACAAACAATACATCCATTTGATCGAAATACTACCTCATTTCCTTGATCACACATTTGACTGACACTTAATAGATTATGCTTTAGACCATCTACATACATAACATTTCCAACCTTAACTTTCTGTTTTAAGAGAATCGAGCCTTTACCTTTTATAATTGCAGGAGTGTCATTACCAAATGAGACCTTCTTTTCCTTTTCTAAGGCATTATATCGCTGAAGTTTTTCTTTATCACCAGTCATGTGTTTCGAGCATCCATTGTAGATGTACCATTGATTTTCCTATCCTTCTGCATACAGAGCTATTCCAAATCTTTCTATTTGCGATTCTTTCTTTCTCCGTGTTTTGGGACCCAATGAAGCTTGCTCCTTCTGAGATGTTTGCCACAATTTACTCCTGCAACCAGAATCTTCACGACCGAAGTTATTACAGATAGAGCATTCTATTTCATTTTCAAGAGCAGAAAAGTTATTGTAGGTTCTTTTCATGATCCCAGTCACATTCCTTTGACTTCGTGCTTCTCTAGTCATGATGGTCTTGTAGGCAATACATTGAGCAACTTTGTTTCCAAAGTTATGACATGAAAAACGTTGGCCATTAAAGAAATTCCTGCGATTATCGAATCTACTGACCTGATGATTGTAGTTTCCATTGACATTCATTCTTGAAGCAAATTGAGATGGATTTACCTATGGTTGGTTATAGCTTCTATTCATCCTTGAAGTAGATTGAACCCAATTTACCTGGTGATATGCTTTATGCCTTTGCTGACGATTGTTAAAATGTTCACTTCTCCTTGCTGCATCAAATAACTTTTGGAAGTTGATGGCTTCTATGCTTGAGATGCATCTTTAGTATATCCAAGACCTGTTTTTATCAGAGGAGAACGATGTACTTTGATAATTTCATCTAAACTTTCAGACCCTTTAGCAAATCTAAGATGAGATTTTGTTTTCTTAATATCTTTCCTAAGACCCACAATTTCACATTCTAACTTTTCATTGTGTTTTTCCCTTTCAGCAAGTTGGAATGTCAGAGTATCTATAATCATACTCTTTTCTTCTAAACAAATTTTTAGTTTAGAAATTTCTTCATAGAGACCATTTTCATCTAAAGCATCCAAGAAATCATCATCTTCAAAAGCTATCAAAAGTCTATAATCATTACCATGTTCATCTCCATCACTATTTGACAAACCATCGCTATCTTCATGCGTATAGTAGCTCTTCTTACTTACATTTTGTCTTCTATTCCGTTTTGCCGGTTCCTTACCCTTATCAAGCTTATCTTTATGAGGACATTTGATTGCATAATGACCGACTCTTCCACAAGTAAAGCATTTGAAAGGTAGTTTACCTCAGAATCTTCCAGAACCCCGTTGAAGGTTCTTGACAAAGTTTGCTTCTTCCTCTCCTTCTGAAATGTGCCTCGCTTCATTGAGCTCTTCTCTTCTTGAAGCCTTGAATGCGGCTTCTCTCATTTATGATGGACCTCCTTTTCTCATTTCAACAACAGTTAGGATTCCATGCAGCTGTGTCATAGTCATACTCTGAAGATCCTGCTTTTCTTCTAAGGCAGAAACCTTTGACTCAAACTTAGAAGACAAGGATCTTAAAACCTTTTCAACTATAATAACTTCTTTTATCTCTTCACCCAAGTTTTTCATGTGGTTTACAATCTCATCTATACGTAAGAAGTAATTGGCTATACTTTCATCATTGTGCATTTCGAGAGTTTCATATTGAATTCTGAGGGTTTGAATTTTTGCACGTTTTACCTGATCGTCTCCTTCATAGCTTAGAACGATCTTGTCCCATATTTCTTCGGCAATTTTGAACTGCATAACCTTGACAAATTATGATTGTGACAGACTCCCCAAAAGTGTATTGACAGCCTTGGCATTTGTTTCATACTGCTTTTTACCTGCAGTATCTGTAGGAATTGCTGATGGAAAGTTATATCCTCCTTCCACGATTTCCCAAACATTTTTTCCAAGAGATTGAAGATAGGTTGTAGTTCTTACCTTCCAATAGATGAAGTTGCTCCCATCAAAGATTGGTGGTCTAATGGATCCCTCTCTTTCGTAGTTTCCCATGATGATAGATCTTCCTTCAAGCGATCAAGCTTCTTTTGAAGGACCTACTCTGATACCAACTTTTGGAAATAATACTGAGAGGGGGGGGGGGGGGGGTGAATCAGTATTAGCAATTTAACAATATTTCATTTCCATAAACTGATTTATATACGCTACTTCTGTTAATGCAACTTGCGTGTATATGCAACTTTGTTAAGAGCAACCAGCGTATACCTTGCAGACTTATAATTTAATTAGTTGATGTTTAATCTGTGTATCATAACCATCAATAGTAATCACGTGCAGTGAAAAGAACAGGCAATCACACACATGAACATAAGATAGAAGGTGGAAATCCAATGTGGGTGAAAACCACTTGCTGCAATCGTCTTTATCTTTCTTTAATAAGAAACTTCTTTTTACAAATTTTGTACTGGTGTAGCCTTATACCAGTACGCAGGCTTCTACCTGCAGAAGGCTACAACCTTCTCTCGTTCTCTAGTTTTCCTGGAAGGGATCTAAAACCCCCTTAGCTCTTGTACTAGCTGATGTGTTTGCTAGTACGTAGGTGCTGACCTACGAGAGGCTACAACCTTCTCTTTTCTTCCAAGGACCTTGTTTCATAAATTTTCAGACTGAATTCATCAATAACATCAATCAACCATGAAATATATCTGCATTAACCAATCTCCTTTGCACCAACCAAAACTGAATCAAACAATCACTTCTCAGAATGTTGTAACCAGAATACAGTAACAGTAACTAG
The DNA here is from genome assembly GCA_000404065.3 of Pinus taeda. Classification (NCBI taxonomy): domain Eukaryota; kingdom Viridiplantae; phylum Streptophyta; class Pinopsida; order Pinales; family Pinaceae; genus Pinus; species Pinus taeda. The sequence goes on from APFE031038520.1 coordinate 266,522, forward strand.
AACCCAAGCCAGAACCCAGAACGCTGCAACAGTAGCTAAAATATATTTTATGAGGAGTACGCTACTTCAATGTGTTTAACTTGCGTGCATATGCACTTTTCGCAAGACAAACATTTGTATACGCTTATTTGAAATCCTGAACCAGCGTGTATACGCATCTTTGCTATACTGAACTTGCGTACAGATTTGTAAAATATGATTTAACCCTTATAACTATTCAGACATTAGTTATACCCAGATCATCAGATTTATAGATTACGACATGCGCCAATTATTCAGATAAAAGATCAAAACCACACAAAGATACTTATCTTCAAGCCTTAAGATCTTGACCCATCAATAGATCTTATCCTTCTTCAAGCGCTCAGGTTCCTCCTTGGTTCAGCTCTTGCTATGCACGATAACCCAATGACCAATATTCAAGATCTAACTCTTCATAAGATATTCAATACTTGAGTCCTTTGCCTAATGATCTCCTCCTCCTTTTATGGTCTTAGGCCTTACTCAATACCATGGTCCAAAACTACTTAGAATCAATACCTTGGACCAAATACCTGGGGTCAACATTTTGGACAAGATACCTTGGACCAATACCATAGGTCAAAATACCAAGGACCAAATACCACAAACCAAAAACCAAGTTTTCCAAATTGTACGTGATTTTCCTTGCGTGAAAGTGCGTGTATACGCAATACGCGCCTTTTGGTCTGCTAACCCGCGTGTATACGCGGCTTGGTCAAAGGGAACTTGCATATACCTCTTTTCCTTCATTCTGAGAGCCTAAATTGTGATCTATCATCTAAGTGAGTTGCCATCAAGGATAACACCTGTGTCATAGCGCCAAACTTGTGTCATAATGCCAACATCATCATCTCTTGGATTGGGCGTCTCTCTCTTGTGAGATTTTCACTATCCTTCTTGGAGGTCGAATTTGGATGTAATGGATGACTTTTGATGTTTGGATATCTCTCTCTTGTCTTGGAGCTTAATTATTGGCATAATATGATGATTGGATTCTCTTTTTGCACATGTAAGTACTCATTTCATGCTTATTCTTGTTATTTACTTTATGGCATTGACGTTGTTGGGATTTTCGCTATACTAGATTTGGAATTTACTGCTTTTCTTATGCGAAATTGTGGAAATTTAGTCTTTATAGTGTTGCATCATCTTATGTATCATGTGTAAAGGGGTGAATGTTCCTAAAGATTGTTTCTATTAAACATATCATGATAAGTCATTTGTTATTGCACATTGAAGTATAAACTCTTCTAGTAATTGCTCTCATGCCCTTATTTCCATGTGAAGTTGTCTAGGATGCTCCTTGATTGGGTGAAGTTATTCTAAAACACAAATTTCATATTGACTCCATATTCCCTAAAGGATTAGCCACCGATCCTCCTTTTCGTGATCACTCAAAAGCATATTCTTCTCATCTTTATCTCTTTCTCTCCCCTTTCTGTCTTTCTCTCCAGGCCTAACCTCCATAGGTGACATAGGGCATCAATTTTCTCATGATTCACCCATCCAAAAAGTTCAATATCTTGCCCTCTACTGTGTTCTTGTGTATTAAATAGGCCCTCCAAATTTGAAGCAATTTTGACAGTGGGATCTTTATATATTTGAGGCCCTAAATCCGAGATCGATTCTTGCCCTTGGTTTCCCTTGACTAGTGACCTCATTGGGATCATTACATCAAAATTACCTAAAATTTCCCCTTTGATCCCCTTCTCCCCCTCAATCAGGTCAAGGAAACCCCTGACTGATAAACTCCACCCCCTTGACCTAATTTTGGGTCCACTTAGTCCCGTGTGGTCCCACGACTTATTGAAGGAATTTCACAAAGACCACTTGGAAACCAAGTTTCCACAAGGATTTATAGGACTAGGTATCTCCTTTACAAGTCTTATCTGTAAAACCTATCCCTTTAAATCCCCTTGGCCCCTCCTAGAGAACCTTTAACCTTGCTTCCTAAGTAAAAAAAACCATACAATTGGGTATCTCTTGTGAATAGGCCTTAGGAATCACTCATTATCCTTTATTGACTCATTCAGCTAGTGATTCCCTTTATATCAGGTCTCCTCCCATTGATAAAAGTTCATAAGGAGTGGTGAGCTTTAGCTGAGGTGACAGTGGGCTATCGCTCCTTTGTTGCTCTTAACTAGTAGTTTCCCATTTAGGATCCCCTCCTAGGACCCCTACTAGTTTGAGTGGTAACATTTTTGGTGTCCTTGTTTGGGAGGAAGTAGGTCTACCTCCTTAGCGAATCATTAATGAATTTATTCACTAATGACACTTCTAATATTCCTATAGTGACTCCATTCATTGTCCAAACCCATAATTTACTATCATTCCTCCTTTAACTAGGGTCACTGCAAGAAGGGGAGAACAAATTCCATCACCTGTCATAACCACACTTCTCCCTGAATTTGAAAAGGTCAGTGATCCTACCCCAAATATTGCAACTGGTTCTAGCACTGACCCAAAACAAGGCCAACCCAAGATGACCAAAATTGAAAGGAATTTGGTTAGTGTCTTTTCCCATTTGAAGTTGAGTGATGACCCTAAACCTTTACCTAAGAAATATAATAACTTGTTTCCCAAGTTCAAAGGAAATGCTACCATAAGTTCCCATGACTTTGTTGAAGATTTCTATTGGAACATGTCCCCTCGGATGACTTTTGATGAGGATATGCTTATGATGCTTTTCGATTTGTCCCTTGAAAGATAGGCAAGGGAATGGTACCTTAGTCTTCCCCCAACATGTATAGAAGATTCTGACTAATTTGAGGACACGTTCATGAGAAGATGGTCATGCAATGCACAAGGAACCTTCAACATTAAGATGTTTTATCAAATAACTAGGGGAATGGGAGACATTCGATAATTCATCCAAAACTTTGATAGGGTAGTTAGGGATATCCCCGACCATTTGAAACCTCTCGATGCTAATATTCTCAACAAATTCATCAAAGTTATGGGTGTCCACCTAACTTATGCATTAAGGGATATGAAACTTTCAACCTTGGTTGAGACTAAGGAGATATAAATGGAAGTGGAGGAAAACTTACGAATCTCTAGAATGGATGTTAATGACCACCCTAAGGCTAAAGCAGAGGTCAAGAAGGAAAAATCGAAATATCAAAACGAAGAAACCCTTCTGGTGCTCGTCAAGAAAATGGAAAAGCTCAATGAATAAATGAACTCACAAGACACTCACGAGATAGGCTCTACTTGAACAAAATCACTACCTTGGAAAGGGCCCAAAAACTTAGATACATCCCAAAAGGGAAGCCCTTTACCAAAAAGAAAAATGAATAAGACAATCCAATCTCATCTCAAGCCCCAAACACTTTGACTCCAACTAATGCAGTTGAGCAAGATTCATCTTTCGAAGATGAACAAAGTGATGAGGATGAGAGTGATGATTGAGAAGTAGATGATCAGGCTAACCTTGTAGAATTCGACGTCTTCAACATTCTGCTAGCACGTTCATACACTCATCCTCCCATTAGTGAGGTCACCTTAAAGGAAGAAAAGGAAGATCCAATCCTTAATGCTGATAGTAGTGGAAGATTCATAAGGGTCTAATATTCACGAAAAGACAACAATAAAGACCCCACAACCTCCAAAGAACCCGAAAAAGATGACTCAATTCCCAAGCAGGTCCTTCCTAAGGAATCTCTCCCTACAGACCCCCTTAAAAAGCATCCTCCAAAGAAGCTTACCCCAAAAATGATCCTCAAAAGAAAGAGACCATCAAGAACAAAGAAAAGGGCAAAGAAGTTGAACTTGACATTGATATAGAAACCACTATAGGGAAAATGATTGTGCTCATTCCATTAAAGGAGATTACAAAACTTCCCTGACAATAATGGCAAATCAAGTAATCACTATGTTTTGGAGAGGAATAATTACCTGAGGACTTGCAAAACATTCACCTTCCTGGTCTAAACCCAGGACATGAGCCATTTATACTTACCTTGGCCATCAATGACCTTCTATTACATAATTTTATGTTGGACTCAGGGGGCTTTGCAAACATCCTGCCACTAAAATTCATGAAGCAATTAGGTCTTAAAATCACTTGGCCATATAAAAATATGTGTGGTTTTAACTCCAAGCCTTTAGAAGTATAAGGCCTCGTAAAGGACCTTAAGGTTTCTTTGGCTATGAACCTCAATATATCATTTCTTATTGACGTTGTGGTCATACATATCCCTGATTTGTGGGGGATGTTGCTATCAAGGAAGTGGGGAGCCATTGTTAAGGGTAATCTCCAAATGGACTGGTCATATGCTACTATCTCGCAATCTGATGGAAGCCCCTTCATCCTTTATAAAGAGCATACTTACCCTTCTCATTTGGTCAAACCAGGACCGATCCCATACTACAAGACACATGAGATTGATAATTCCTCTCCCATTCTCCCTTTGTAAGAAGTCCATATTCTCAAGCGACCAAGTCACAAAGAAACAAAAAGTGGAAGCCTAAAAGGGAATACAAGGTTTGGGATGTGGTCTTAGTAGATAAAATTCCAATGCCTGTCAAGATTCATGGGAAATATGGGAAGGATTATTACTACATTGCTAAACTCAACGACAAACTTTGGCCTCAATAGGTCAAGTTAAGTCGTATCACCCCTTTCCTTGATACTTGACATTGTATTATATGGATGTTAGAGTAGGATGCATCACATGCTAATTTTCTCACTAGAACTAATATCATATGATATTTCTTAGGGTAGATTAGTTGCATTCAGATTAAAATTGCATATTTTTACTTTCTTTTTATTTTATGGCTTAATACTAAGCATGGGTGATCATAAGACACCAAAAAAACATGCTTCCCCATGTGCTTGGTCTTTGTTGTGTGCAAGTAATAGGTCTACGATACCAAGATATTGTTGGTGTTCTCATGACCTCTCATTCAAGTAGCATCGCGCACTGTTCCGAGAGCTCATGTCCCAATTAGAGCCAAATGTTACCAACCACATGTGGATTATGCATAGGAGATTTTTTTTCTCCTAGATGGTCCTTAGCTAGTGAGCAACAACCCCTTGCAGCCCCCAACTAGCTCGGTGTGCCACTTTCTCTACCACTTGATCCAGCCATGTGGTCCATCACCCATTTGTTATGAATGTATGTTTGAAGGTGGGCCTCCTGACCCTAAACGTATGACTCTTCATTGGCATACTGGAATAATTTTCCTTACTTGTCATGGGCAATTTTGGGCATCAATTTGTGGGGGAATTCTGCACCAAGAGTGGGTTAGGTTTGTATTCTTGTCTCCACTACCCGATTTCATGGTTACCCTTGTATCCTAGCCATGTGGGATCTCCTTTATTGACCATTTGGTTTTTTGGCTGGCACTACATGGGAAATCCTGATTTTGGTTGTGCGGTCTTGCTTCCCGATACCACCTACATCACTCCCGTTCCACTCATTTTAGCTGTATTCATCTATTTTACCATCTGGGTCCACATAGGATTAGCCTCCCTCTCCCCTTGTCCACACCTTGGGTTGGGTCTCGAACGATGCCCCAGAGGTTGATGTAGCTAAACAGAAAAGAAAAAACATAATTTGGCCACTCTCAATAGGAAATGTACCACAAAATGTAAAAGATGGTCGAGACATACAAATTTAGTGTGTGGGAAAAATCCAAACATGAGCTCTACCCCTTATCCATGGCCATCACCCTGGCTCCTATGGGCCTTAGATGAGACCCACATATCATTGAGGAACCCATGATTATCCCAACCCCTAGTGGGCAATGAACCACCCCAACTTAAGGGGGTATCCACTACTACATATTACACGTCATGCTCTCATTCCATAAAGCCCCAAGTAGTTATGAAGAAAAAACAATAAAGGAAAAAGGCATATGAAGAAGGGTGGAAAAAAAAGGCTAGGGTAACTCATGTACCATGATTTTCTCCCTCCTACACTCACATACCCAAGTGTGGGATTCGCTCATTATAGCTACCCATGAACCTTGACATGTGGTATAGATGATCCCCCTGATCCCCACTCCATTCCATTATTATATCATTTGCCACCTACCACTTAAAGGATGTACCATGGACATTTCACCCCCTTTAGAGGTTGAAACCACCTAATAGGGACCTTGGTTAACCCCTTATTGAGCTTGGAGACACTTGTACATGCCAAAGCCCACTATGGAAGGGCATGCCACCATGAAGTTCCCCATTGATCCCATGACTTGTAAGTTTTATTAATTGAGTGTTCTAATGACTTGTTTTATTAGATGACAAAGGGACACATTGGATCTTGTGCAGGATTGCAAGTGGGTCTTCATTTGGGGCTTGGTCTCCCTATATGGGATCCTGGCCCTCTAGAGGGCCACATTGACACTTGTAGGGTGAGCTTTGAGAGCCATGGGCCTCCACCATAGAAAATATTACTTCATGGATCCCCAACACTGATCATTAATTGCTCGTGTTCCACCTTTTAAATGAGGATGATGCACATGTTTTACTGTGCCCAACTAGCTCCACACTTGCACCACACACTTGGCAGATGTTCCAGGGCCTAAAGGAAGTCTCCCACAGCAAAGGAAGGGACTACATCACCATCCTAGCCCTTATAGATGGTCCACAAGCATTTTCGTTCCACTTGGAGACCCATGAGGATGTCCTTGTTCCCCCACACCCACTTGAGAGCACCACATGTTCTTGCTTGGAAAATAAGGGGCCAACCCCTTGTCCACTATGTTTGGGGTCCATTTCTACATCATGTCACCCCTTGGACTTCATTCGGCCTCCTAAAAGGCCCAACGACTCACTTTATTGATTATTTGGCCCTCTTGAGAGGCTTATTCATGTATTATTGAGCTATTTTGTGGGCTTGTCACCAAAAGTATTGTTATTATGCACATTATTTTATTTTTGAGGCTAAATTAGGCCAATTTAGCTAAATCGAATTCATTAAAGAGTGTATAAATAGAAGTGAGATGAATCATTTGTATCATCATCACTTGGATTGGGTGTCTCTCTCTTGTGAGATTATCACTATCCTTCTTGGAGGTCGAATTTGGATGTAATGGATGACTTTTGATGTTTGGATATCTCTCTCTTGTCTTGGAGCTTCATTATTGGCATAATATGATGATTGGATATACTCTTTTTGCACATGTAAGTAATATTTTCATGCTTATTATTGTTATTTACTTTATGGCATTGACGTTGTTGAGATTTTCGCTATACTAGATCTGAAATTCACTGCTTTTCTTATGTGAAATTGTGGAAATTTAGTCTTTATAGTGTTGCATCATCTTATGTATCATGTGTAAAGGGGTGAGTGTTCCTAAATATTGTGTTTATTGAACATATCTTGATAAGTAATATGTTATTGCACATTTAATTATAAACTCTTATAGTACTTGCTCTCATGCCCTTATTTCCATGTGAAATTGTCTAGGAGGCTCCTTGATTGGGTGAAGTTATTCTAAAACACAAATTTCATCTTGGCTCCATATTCCGCAAATTATTAAGCACCGATCCTCCATTGGTGATCACTAAAAAATATATTCTTCTCACTTTTCTCTCTTTCTTTCCAGGCCTAGCCTCCATAGGTGACCTAGGGCATCAATTTTCTCATGATTCACCCATCAAAAAAGTTTGATCTCTTGCCCTCTACTGCGTTGTTGTGTATTCCATTGGCCCTCCAAATTTGAAGCAATTCTGATGATGGGATCTTTAGATATTTCAGGCCCTAACTTAGAGATCGATTCTTGCCCTTGGTTTCCCTTGGCTAGAGATCTCATTGGGATCATTACATCAAAGTTACTTCAAATTTCCCCTTTGATCCCCTTCTCCCCCTTAATTAGGTCAAGGACACTTGTGACTGATCAAGTCCAGCCCCTTCACTTAATTTTGGGTCCACTTGGTCTGTGTGGTCCCGCAACTTATTGAAGGAAATTTCACAAAGACTACTTGGAAACCAAGTTTCTACAAGGATTTATAGGACTATGTATCTCCTTTACAAGTCTTATATGCAAACCTTATTGCTTGAAATCCCCTTGGCCCCTCCTAGAGAGCCTTACACCTTGCTTCACAAGTAAGAAAACCATATAATTGAGTCTCTCTTATGAATAGGCCTTAGGAATCACTCATTATCCTTTATTGACTCATTCATCTAGCGATTCTGTTTATACCGGGTCTCCTTCCATCAGCGAAAGTCCTAAAGAGTAGGGAGCTTTAGCTAAGGTGACAGTGGGCTATCGCTCCATTATTTCCCTTGACCTAGTAGTTTCCCTTTTAGGATCCCCTCTTAGGACCCCTACTAGTTTTAGTGGTAAGAGGGCCCATAGTGCTTCCACTGCACTTTAACCTGCTCGATTACTCTGTTGTGGAGCATGAGATATTTCCATTGCAATATGCATTGTGGTTACGGCTGGAATTCTCCCTCTGGTTCGACCTGCAATACAGACTAGTCAATCACATGATCAACAACCTAGACATACTTCTTAATAAATGAAACATGATTAACATCATGGACTTCCATTGTTGGAGGCAATGCAAGTCAGCAGGACACTGGTCCAATGCTCTCAAGGATCTTAAAAGGCCCACAATACCAAGATGTTAGCTTGGTACATGATCCAATCCTCAAGGAGCTCCTCTTGGGCTTCATGCACAAGTACGCACGTTCCCCAACCTGAAACTCCTTAAATACCCTATCATGATATGCATAACTCTTCTATCTGTCATGTGTTGCCTTTAAATTCCTCCTAATGATCCACATTTCCTATTCCATCTCTGCCGACATATTTGATCTAATTAGTACCCTGTTCCTTGGATCACTCCAACTGATAGGAGTATTATAACTCCGCTCGTAAAGTGCCTCAAACAGACTCATCTTTAAGGATTCTTGATACTTGTTATTATATGCAAACTAAACCAGTGGAAGATACTATTCCCAATTTCTCTACTGATGCAAGATGTACATTCTCAACACATCCTCAAAAATCACGTTAACCCTATATGTCTTTCCATCCATCTGCGGGTGATAAGTTGTACTGAAGGCCAACTTTGTCCCCAAACCTGCAAAAAACTTTTTCCAAAATCTAGAAGTGAACTTGACATCTCTGTCTGATACAATCTTCTTAGGAATACCATGCAATCTCACTATTGCCCATATGAAAATTTGAGCTACCTCACTATTTGAATTCATAGACTTAACTGCAAAGAAGTGTGCTACCTTATTTAACATGTCTGCCACAACCATGATAAAATCATGCTGCTTCGATGTCCTTGAAAACCTGTAATAAAATTTCATGGAAATGACCTCCCATTTCCACTCTGGAATAGGAATCGTTTGTAATAAACCACCTAGATTCTTACACTTTGCTTTTACTTGCTGAGAATCCAAACATCTCACAACAAACTCAACCACCTCTTTCTTCAAGTTCAACCAATGATAAAACTTTTTAACTGTTGTCAGAGTCTTCTGATATCCCAGGTGACCTGAATATGGATTAACATGGAACTCCCTCAATAAAAACTTCTTTAGCTCACTGTTGTTCAACACATAAATCATGTTCCTGAATCTAACCAAGCCATCTACCATGAGATGATACTCCTCATCCCTATTACCCGTACCCTTATGTTGTAACATGTGCCTCAACTACTAGTACATGTCATCCTGCTATCCTGCCTGCAAGATCTTCTCTTGCAAGTTTGTCCCATGAGAACTCACTACTGTAATGTGATTCACCTTCACTCTTATACTAAGAGCATCTGTAACCGTGTTCTCCTTTCCCTTGATGTACCTGATCTCGAAATCAAACTCACTAAGAGTAGCTAACCACCTAGCTAGTCTAACATTCAAATTAGGTTGATCAAATAAGTACCTTAGCCCATTGTGATCACTTATCAAGACAAACCTCATACTAAGAAGATAGTGTATCCACATCTTCAATGCATGAATCATAGTTTCCAACTCAAGGTCACGAGTCACATAGTTCTACTCATGCTCATTCAACTTCCTTGACTCATAGCATACTACCTGTCTTTCTTGCATCAGAATTCCACCAAGTCATCTCTTGTAAACATATGTACATATCACAAAATTTTTATCTGGATCTACAATCTTCAAGATCGGAGCATTTGTAAGCAATTGCTTCAACTGTTCAAAACTAGCCACACATTCCTCTGTCCATTCAAACTTCTTCCCTTTTCACTACAAAGATGTAATTGATAGGAAATCTGTGAGAAGTTCTCGATGAACTATTTGTAATCACCTACTAGTCCCATAAATGATCTGACCTCATCCACATTCTTAGGAGCCACCCATTCCATGATAACTCTGATTTTTTTTTTTTGTGTACACTTTGATACCTTCCTTGGAAACAACATGTCCCAAGTAATGAACTCGTGTTTGAAAAAACTGCACTTACTAATCTTGGCATACAACTAATGCTCTCTTAGCAATCTTAACATTCCTGCTAGGTGCTCTGCGTGCTCTTCCTCATTCTTAGAATATATCAATATGTCATCAATGAATACTATCACAAACTTGTCCATATAAGGATGCAACACACTATTCATCAAACACATGAAAGTAGTTGGAGCATTAGTGAGACCAAATGGAACTACTACAAACTCGTAATGCCCATACCTGTTACAGAATGTAGTTTTATAGATGTCCTCTTCTTTGATGTGTACCTAATGATATCATGATCTCAAGTCGACCTTCAAGAAGACTATTTCTCCCTTCAACTGATTAAACAAGTCATCAATCCATGACAATAGATACCTGTTCTTAATAGTCACCTTATTCAACTGCCTATAATCAATGAATAACCCGAGAGTACCATTATTCTTCTTCACACACAATATTGGTGCACCCCAAGGAGACACACTTGGCCTAATGCATCCCTTATCAAATATTTCCTTAAGTTGCAACTTCAATTCCACCAACTCTGGAGTGCTCATTTTGTAAGGTACCTTCGATGTTGGTGTTGCTCCCGACATCAACCCAATAGAGAAGTCCACTTCCCTATGTGGCGGTAACTCTGAAATATCTGTTAGAAACACATCCTGAAACCACCGCAAAAATGGATACCTCTTTAAGACTTCAACAGTCTCAACATCCTTCTCTTTATCACTAGAAATATACACTGCAAACAATACACATCCTTTCTTGCTAATGCGCTTATCTTGCATGGATGTAACCATTCTCACTGATGTAGGCTTATTCTTTCCCTGCAAGATTCTCTTCTCTCCATTGTCATCTAAGCACTTAACAGCCCTATCATAGCAATCTACCTTAGTCCTATGAATGTATAACCAATCCATACCCAAAAGCATATTGTATGATCGCAACGGAACCACATTTAGATGCGCTGATGTAGACATGCCGTTTAACTCAAATGCACAAGATCTCACCCAATGACGAACACTTTTCTTGGTACATGTAGCCAACTGCACCAACCAAGGCTCTGCATATACTTCTTTATTCATGCAACACTTATCCACCAGGTCATGACTGATATAACTATAGTTAGATCTAGGGTCAATCAAAATAGAGAGAGTTGGAGAATTCGACTTTGGCAATCAAAATCATTGTGGCCAAAATGTGTATTTCCATGATTGATTAAAAGAACAATGTTTCATTCATCCCAAAGGACTATCACATGACTCAAAGACATTATCTGGTGTATGCTATTCGACGTTATTCAGTAGGACCTCCTGGCAATTTGATGTGTTATACCTTAGCTTCTTACCTTATTGCACCTGTTTTTTTGGCAGTTATTATTATCATACATTATACTTTCACAAATTTGGCTATGGTTGTCTCAACATTTCATGGAACTCTCTAAATCCCCGTCGTATAAGTTTCCAACCTTATAATCATGTTTACGTAAATAACATAAATTAGGTAATTTTCTATAATTAAATAATTATGTTTTTAAATGTGATTATTTGTTTATTAAGTTTTCATGATATTAATATAACTCAAAAGTTTTCATATGAATATATCAAAGCTTATTTGATATAATTAATTGACTTTCATATAAGCCGTCATTAAAATAACAATTAAATTATATGTAAATAAAATAACTATATTGAAATGCTAAGATAATTATTTAATTAATAATATAATTTTAACGTACATTAAACTAAATATTAAATTGGTATATATGACTCTCTTGTTTATGCAATAAAAGGTTTGCTTTTCATACAATATTTTCATTGTTAAAATTTATAAAATTGTACATGAATTACTTTTTTGGATTTGGACTTGTAATTTTTTAGAAAGAAAAAAACACATTCTTAACTAATAGTAATAATAATCAACCATATTACATTAATTAATTTTATTACAATGAAAATATGTTTTTAATAATAATCAACTCTATGATATTAATTAACTTTATTGCTCGTAGGTGTTTTTTAGCCCACTATAGTAGAGATGTTGTAATGTAATGTTTAACATTTTGATAATACTTAGCTCAACAAAAACTTTAACAACCAATGGCATCAACAACACGCTTATTGCCATTAAAAAGTTCCATTTCACAAATATGATATTTTCTATTATTGCAACAATTTTTAAACTCTCATAGAGTATTCGATTCTCGGTAAGACATATGTCTGCAGATTCTTACAAGTTCTTATAAATAACAACAGAGCGCATTGGAAGCCTGCAAAACTCAGGATGCAGAATTTATCATGGTCACTCAATTTATCGTTGATTTAACATTGCTGATCATCATTTTATAAACATACTTTAAACAACTATGTTATTTTACTTTACTTTAAAATCAATTTGAAAACCAATTATGGGTTGGCCTTGTATTGCAAGTATGGTTTTGGCAAATTATAGGCTAGCCGATATGTAAATTTCAACGTTCCTATTTTTACTTCTGATGTGCTCCTCTCTGCGACGTTAAGCTAAATCCAAACGAATTTCCTGGGCTGATGTCTGGTTACAACCTCTGCAACTTGGTTTGATGGTACCTCTACCTCTGTAATTCCTTAGGAGCTCAGCGACTCAGCCTTCGGTAATTTTCGCTCCAATTTGCTGGCAATGCCTTTTTCTTTCTTTGACAGCTTGTTTAAATGCAACCTCAAATGTTCTCTATTATAGGCCTACTCTCAATATAAAAGGGCTCCGAGTTCGGGCTGAGACCTTTCTGGGAACTTCTATTGCTTATTCCTAAGTAGAGTATGTTCTTCATTGATTCCAAAACCTAGGAAATACATTCTTACAATTTGCATTGCATTTCATATTTGTTGCCACGTATATTTCATATGTTCGACTAAAAAGAAAAAAAATACAAATTACAATAGTGTTATTTCCCCAATACAGTTTTCCAAATGTGAGCAACAAATTTTTATTCGAGTCTTGGGATATACACATATTCATCTTTTGGGTTACATAGGGGCTAGAGGTCAACGTTGCCGTTACAACTTGCTATGCTTTGTCATGTCCAGGTCAGTGTATTGATGTGTATACTTGTGAAAAATTGGATTTTATTGTTGTTCCATTCAACATAAAATATTTTTTTGCTTTATGTGATGTCATCCAAAAGTCATTTTGAAACCCATTTACTATGGTTACCCCTCGCTTGGTACCCAACGGAGTGGTGGGTAACATCTGACTCCAAATTGGGGACAAGTTTTCTCCTTCGAAACTTTTAAGAAGTCGAGAAGTTTGGTTACATCCAATATGTCTATTGAAATCACTAAGGAGAAGTCAGTGACCTAATGTAATCATGCCGTAATCATGCCATTATTTCATCAGTGAAATTCTCTCATCCTCTATGTTTGATTGCAAAATATAATGTGGACACATCAAAGTATGAATAGCTATAGGGTGGAATTTCCATAAAAAATGCACGAAACGATTCATTTTTAACATCTATTATTTCAAGGCTCTTATGTAGTGATTGACTGTAGTATATAGGTGTAAATCTCAAGGCTAAGGATGTGAAAATTTCATTTATCACAACAACTGGAAATTATTTTCCTAATTGTTATTTTACTTACAATTTATTTGCAGTTTTCTACGATAAATATCAAATAACTCTCACTACGATTTTCACAAATTAATACTGCAGAAGAAAACAACGCCGGAAACTAAGAAAATATTAGCACACACAAAATAAAAATGACACCATTGTTTTTGGACAAATGTCCCCGGAAAAACCCAATGCAGGAAAATTGGTGCAAAAATTGATGGTTTTATTATTATGTAGCAGTGAAATCTGAGTGCAATAATCTGGATGTCAAACCTGGCAATCCTACGAAGAAAAATACTGGCAAAAATCTAGTGAGGAATTTTCCTCACTCCATAGGAAAATTTGGCTTTGAAAATTGACCTCTAAAACCCTCCACAAATTTCCCTGCATCACCCTCGGCGTAGGCTCTAATTCGTACAACCTGGATCTCAATCTGAGCTGCTTCTTCAGTTTGCCACTGACTCTAGAAATGCTTCTCCCGACATTTGCAAAATTCTTTTGTCATTGTAATACTGAAACAACTTCCCGAATCTGCAAATCGAACTGCCTTTAGAGGCCACTGTGCAGTCCCTGCGGCTCTTCTACGTCTCTACATATGCACTCACTAGATCTGGAAATGTTCCTCCAGCTTCACTGTCTCTTCCACTCATTGTCTCTGCTTCCTCACTAAAGCTTGAACTCTCTGGTAATTTACTGCTGCTACTTTTGGAAAATTGAAAAATGCTTCCTTTTTTAATTAACAACCCTTAAGGTGCCCACGGGGCTTTGGATTGACGGTGAATGGGTGCACTGTTAAGGCACTCCTTGCGATAGGTCACTGGTTCAAATCTCCTGTGGGTGCTTACCTACGCAAAAAGAAAAATTAACAACCCTTAAGGAGAAACAAACATATGAGGTAAGGGAGGTTCAAGACTTTTTGGAAACTCTCTAGAATGCCACCTTTTGAGAACAACATTTACTATGTGAATAGTATCTACATGATTATGGATGTTTTGGTGAAATAACCATTAACCTTACAACGTAGGTTGGAGATGTTCAGTTAACAACCTTTGTGTCTTTTGTATAAAATCAAGTTAGTTGGAAGGCTGCTCATGACACTATAAAAACTAATGAATAAAGGGTAAAATTGCTTATCTGAAATGAACTTGGGCTTGCTGAAAGAGTTGCTATGGTGTATAACAGGATGTGGTGATATACAAATACTAAGAAGATGCTGATGGAGTTAAGGGATAAGGTTTTGGAGTGTTGTCTTAGAAGTATTAGAGGGATGAAACATGATGCATTAGATGGGGGTAGGCTCAGATGGGATGCTTGTAGGAAGGAGTTGAGAGATGAGGACCATTATTGTTTTATGAATTTCATACAGGCACTCTTTAGGGTTTATCAATATGTATAATGCATTAGGAGAAGTGGGCCTAGTTGGCTTGGACTTAGGTTCAGGTTCCCTCTTATTTGGCTCCCTGCTCATCAATATCAACATCCATACCATCTCATTGATAAATTAAGGGAATCGAATTGGTACTTTCCCAAGGATATAGGGAATATCTCGAGGATAGTACAAGAGCCTATGATTTTTCATAATTTCACTCTCAACATATCAGAAACCAGTTACAAGGGTCTCGATGACGACATGCATATACTTAAGTTGGGGGGGGGGGAAGTTGGGACGTAGAATTGACATGTTTTTGCACTCATTCTCCTACCTTTTCCTAACCCTTTTGGACTCTCAAGACCATACTTTGTTACTATAACAACCATTATTAACCTAACTATGTCCCTCCTTATACTTCATCCTTATGATCTAATTCTACTTGTAATTTGGAATGAGAACTACTGATTTAAGCTATTTTTATGATAAAATTGATAATTGGGTTGTTACAGGGTTTGTGGTATGTTGATATGTTGTTGTACGATTACATATTGCATTCTTGCCTCGCCAAGGATAGGACAAGAACTCATTGAGCATTGTTGTTACACACAAAGACATCCTTTGGATCTGTTGATATCCTTTAATCATTTACGAAGACCGATCTGGAAAGCATGTGGTCAAAGTTTGTTCGACTATCAAAGGAGAAGTTTATGGAAAACATAGTTGAAACAATTAGGATTTTCTGTAAATCATTATTGTAATTTGGAAAAACAGTTACAACATTTTCCTAATCTTGGAAATTGTTATCAAACCGTTAATATGTATTCTCAATTTAGATCACATGAGAATTGAGAGGTTCTCATGATGATATTTATCATTGTAATGTGAAATCATGAACAAGTGTGCTCTCTGCCCATGGAAGATAGATAGACATATAGATACAGATGGGGAAGAGCACCAACATTGTAATCATGTGTGTTTCATTAATGCAAATCTCATCATTCGTGGCACCATACCTTTCTGTTGACTAGCTTGTGTGCCGTGCAGTGTACCAACCCCTGCTAGGAAGGAAGGGCCCTCCTTCTTAGCAGGGATCACTAGTTAGAAAATTACTATAGTTATTTGATTTATTTCCTTCGAGTTATGAATTTTGTATGGTTTTCGTTACAATCGTTGTTAATCTTGTTCACGTTTTAATAGTTGCAGAATTCTAACCTTTTTATTGTGTAACAGGATAGGTCCTGGACCGGTCCCTTTGTTAGTATGACAATTAATTAATTCTTCTTACAGTTTGATGTTGTGTTTTTTTAGTTGAATGTGTGATTCAACATTGGTTTGAGTGAATGGTTTCCAGGAGTGTTGTTTTCCTTTGAATAAGAGTGATTGTGTGACAAAGAGGTTTCATTCTATATTGTGTGCTTATTTTCTAAAGGTGTGAGAAAGGTTTGAGAGTGTAACAACCAGAGTGATTGGATGTTGAGAGTGTTTTTACAATGATTGAGTTTGATATTCGTTAACACTAGTCATCATTGGTCCTTTCATATAATTTGTGTGATAGCTTTGTAATAACAAAACCAACCCGGATTGAAAATTAATGTGATAGTTGGAACCATTGTTCTAAATTGAAAAGATAATTGTTTTGCCCAACACTCAACACTGAATAAATTTAGAATAAAGGGAACTGGTTATCCGCCACCCCTATCATCACTTGCAAGAACTTCTACACTGGTTGCAAGACTTGCAACCCAATTTCCAAAGGAGCTGAAGTACAAATTGCGAACAACCCCAATTCCACCAGGGGTCCTCAAGGAAGGCGATATGCTCGACATAGTGGAAAAATTAAAGTAAAATGACCATGATGTCATGGTTTGTGCCAATTTCCCTCAATTTGTGTAAGACAAAGACCTAAATGTTACCACACAACTAAATCATCCACAAGTTTGTGAGTGACAACAATCGCCCACAGGTTTGGAGAAATAAAGTATTCTAAATTTACTTGACATATTGCGCTTGGGTTGAAGTCTTGAAGTCAATATTTGTGTCAAACTCTTGTTAAGATGCATACATGATAGATTTTTGTGGTTGGATGAGCCCATTGAAATTGATTCTCACCTTATATCTAGAATTACAGAGCTTCCCATCATTGGAGAGGATCCATAGCCTCTCTTTGACAAGAAAAATGAAAAGGCACTCACTAAGTATATGACAGAGAAGTATTACATGAGTTGTAGACAACAAGGAGTCTTAATCTTCTCCATAAATGATGAACATGTGCAGTTCATCACACAACTAATGGTGTGGAAATTGCTTACAAAATGAAAAAAAGATCAGTGCCCCACGGGGGCAGTGGCTTCAACAACGAAGTGCGTCGAGTGCATACAAATAAAATGGTTGACTCTCCTCCTGAAATATTTTATGTAGGATTATCTAGAATCCTAAGATAGAAACATGAAGTTACACTATGCATGGCTGTTAATACTCATAGCTTTGAAAACATGGTATTTCCACCACTAGACAAGCAAGAGTTCATCACACCAAGATTTGGGTCACTATGGCATACCTCAGATAAGAAGTGCTAGATAGATACCAATATTAAGTTTTACATTTGGAAAGAGGACATCAACTAGTCTACACTGAAGGAATCACACATTCTGATACAAGTTGTCAACGTTGGCAAGGAAATGGTGATGGTTCGCGCCACACTACAACATATGTATATACAAGCCCATGCATACTCAACAAAGAAATGGTTGAAGTACACATTCAAGCCCAATGAGCAAATTGTATCATAGATTGTCAATGAATGGTTGGAAGAATAGAGCACAATTCTTACTACACAGTAGTCATAGGCACAAAACATTGATAATGGCGAGGATGAGGAACATCTTAGGCAACAACAATAAGAGCACAAAGAAGAACATCTTGACACATCGTAGTGAGACTTTAGAGAAGAAGAAACAATGCCAATAGGTAAAAGGAGATTGTCAAAAGATGAACAACAAGGGGTAAGGAAGAAGTGAAAAGCTAAGAAACTGACTATTTCAGAGACAATGGACACCTTTTAAATTAGGGGAATTTGAAGTAAAAAATGTGCCTCAAAACAAACAAAATTAACTTTATAAGAACCAATAGGATGATGATGTCATCCCCAAAGGTAAATATTTTGGAGGGAAAAAAAGAAAACTACCTTTTTGTTCATTAAAAAAATTAAAAACACATGAAAAAACATGTTTAACCTATTGAACGTGTTCAACACATTTTTTTCATATATTTTGAATTTCATTCGATGTGGGTCTACTCAGAAGTATGCAGTGTGGGTAGTTATTTGATGTGGAATTTAATTCCGCATCCAACTGGTGACTACATTTGAAATTTGAGTAAACCTATAAGGAGACAAGCCGAAAATACAATAACAAAATGTAGTTTCCTTTATTTTTCTTTAGAAAATCACATCTATTAGTTTATTATTTTAACTATTGTTTTATTATTTTCCTTAGGAGGCCTATTTTAAACCTCAAAATTCTTCTAATCTAGTAGAGGAGGATTTACAAAATTTGTTTGAGTACATAAAGCAGGTGATTGAGTAGGGAACTTCCCCTCTCGTCACTACTATTTGGAAAGTGACACAAGAAGATAAAGAATTGTAGGATTAGAAGCAACAACAATTGGAACAAATCTGCCTCTTATTTGAATCATCCAGGATGGTAACTCCTTCATCGAGTGCAATAGAGCACACTATTGTGATGGAAGCTACCAATGCACCACCTTTGCTAAAAATTCGGCCATAATAGTCACAGTCTTCTATGACTTCAGTAGAACATCACACCTTATCTGTTCCACCCATCGTTGTGTACTTTCTAGAAACTAACATTCAATAACGAGCCTAGTCTTTGCCATAGGTAGAATTATATTGTCACAATTGCCTTTGAATATTTTACATCAGTTGCAATGAATTATTACACAAGACATGTAGTTTCATGCACAGGCAACATCGACAAAACTATTTTAGCTCACTAGAAAGCACATGTATTAGCAAGGTTAACACATGTAGCTGGTGGAATTGTGACAACAAGTTAAGGGAAGAGAAGAGACATTAAGATAGTAGTTGAGGAGGTGCACAACAAACTTTTGAGTGTTCCCATGGAGATCGACACTCCTACAAAGGAGAAGTAGTTGAATATTGAATAAACAATACAAGGCTATAGACAAAAGTTAAGGAACTATAACTACAAATAAGGCCTGTTACCCCACCAAAGGAAGTACAAAGTGTTGATGTATGGTAGCGTCGGATGTGCTCTAAGACTCAAAATTTGCAAGGAGGCTAGGACGCATGTATTCCAGAATACCTAGAAATCGTTTTGGGAAATTTCACCCAGAGAAGGTTTTATTAAAATAATTAATTATTTTTAATGAAGGCTTCAATATAAACTTAGGAAATTTAAATAATTAAAGGGTATTAATTAATCTGGGGGTGAAACTTCTAGAAGAAGACGAGGATCAAGCCAAAATGATATGAGCCATTAGTTAGAATCTAATCTAGGCCATTGGTTACTCAACGAGAAGATTATAAGAAGAGGCTTGATGGGCATTTGGAAGATACATTGAGTGAGAGATCAAGAGATCAATTTCCGAAGAGAGCAACGCAACAGTTGCCAGAGAAGTGTTTGAGGTGATTTATTGCAGTGAGGGGAAAGGATAGTTCCCAGAGGAAGTTTTTCTTGATTCCAAGAGTATAAGGTAGAGAGGGAAGAAAGACGTCCAGAGAGGCTGACAATGGGTCACACAGAGCTACATTGTTGCAGCGCAGAGCTTCAGAGGGAGTCCAAAATTCCTCTGAGGAATAGTCGGGATCAAGTGCCCGAGCCGGGGTGTGAGACTAGGAGGACAGAGGGCCGAAGTTTCTAGCTAACAGATGATCAGAGGAGGTGCAACGTAGTTCCAACAACAATGACGTAGTACAATGCAGAGGCTCACCTCCAGCACAGATCAATGTCGGGTTTTCCAATGACAGGGCGAGATCATCCCGCTATATTTTTGTCTAGTTAAATCTCCGTATAGGATTTCCAGTTTGGGCATCCGAAGAATTGTACTCGGAAATTACTGCTTAATAATAAAAACCCTCAGTTGTTGCACCGATTTTCCCACATTGGGTTTTTCTAGGGACATTGGTCCAAAAAAAATGGTGTCACTTGTGTGTGTTATTTATTTCTTGCTCAGATTCTTGTTTCCACATATTATTTAAAGTTGTGAAGGCTACAGTTGTATTTATTTCGATGTTTACCGTATAATACTGTAAATAACTTGATTTAGTAGGAGAAATATAATCAGTTGATGCAGTAGTGATTCACAGGATTCTCAAATTTTCACATGGTATCAAAGCGCAAGTGAAGCAAGAGACTAGATCGAAAGAGCCCAGTGTTGAAGAGGAGGAGGGAAGTGCTCCGTATGCAGCAGACCGAATCCCCAAAGGGATTCCGTAGTCCAAGCCATGAGGGCAAGATTCTCAAGGAAGATATCTCCTGAGTGAGTCGACAGAGAGGTAAGATTTCTAGATCAAGATTTGTTAGCGGCAGAGGGAGAAATGCAACAACGGATTCAACGCAGAGAAGTTTTTTGGTGAGACACATTTTTATGCAGTAGTTGCTGGGGAAGAAAAACGTCAAAAGAGGGAAGGAAAAACTATTTAAGGGAATTTCTTCCTCAGAGAGTTCTTATCCAGGGAATTTGATTTCTCATTTGTTGAGTAGCAATAGAGAGGAGAAGATCTACTAACTCCAGCAAGGAGTGTGTAGGCCAACCTAGCTACAACGTAGAGGAGAGAGGAGCCAATTCGACATTTTGTTGGTAGAGATGGTAGCCAATGGGTTGAGAGATCAAGATCGGTTGGATGGAGCATCCAACTATGTGATATGGAAGGCTAGGATCTCGTGCCTTCTGGATGAGCATGATCTCAAGATGTATGTCGATAGTGTGGTAGTTGTACGCGATGATGAAAATCCACTCAAAAAGTACAAGGCTGAGATGGAAAAGGCCAAGCGGTTGATCCTCAATGGAGTGAGGGATCATGTTGTATGTCACATTGTTGGCAAAGGGACATTTGAGAAGATGTGGGATGCCTTGCCTACGTTGTATCAAGGATCTTCCAAGCAACGGAAAATGTACTTGCAGGAGAAGCTGAGATCAACAAGGATGGAGAAAGGGGAACGCATTGATCTATTCCTATCAAATCTTAGGAAGTCAGAGATCAGTTGGCAGCTGTAGGATCAACACCTCAACCTACAGATATGGTGAGGTTGGCCTTGAATTCAGTCTCACAAGAATGGAAAGTATTTGTCTAGAGTATCCTGGGTAGAGAGAAATTGTCGGATTGGGAAGGAATGTGGGCCGCTCTTCAGTAGGAAGAGATGAGGTGAGACTTAGTCAAGTGCAAACTTGATGGCAGCAACAACAACGAGACGAAGCCCAAGGAGGAGGAAGAGAATGCATCCCTTGATCAAAGGGGCAACAGGAGCAACAAAAGAAGAAGAAATATGTCTCAAAGATTAAATGTTTCCCATGTGGTGAATTTGGTCACTACGTTACATAATGTCCTCTCAAGAAGAAGGACAAGGACGAGAAACATGATCCACAGGCTGCAACTGCAAAGATGGAGGAATAAGAATTCACCATGATTGCCCAGATACCTCCAAGGGAGAGGTGGGGTGATCTAGTACTATAGTTTGAAAGAACTGTAGATGGGCATGATCCTTGAGGAGTCCACCTTTTGGATCAATACCTTGCTATGGGAGCCCATATCAATAGTAGCAGGATTTACCAGTGTCAGTTGGTGTAGAGGAGTATCAGAGTGATAGTTGTAGTGGCTAGGAGCACCAGAATCTAAGCAGCGCAGAGCTAGTATTGGCAGCAATGTAGTTGGCATAGAGCAAACAACAACGCAGTGGCTTCAGTGACAACGTAGAGACTAATAGCAGTCAAAAACCCAGTAGCAGATGCATCACGTTGAACACCCTTGGTTCAGTATTTTGGATGTTTTTTTGTTGGTGTTGCAGCGATAACAAAAGTTAGAGAAGGTTGCATTAGAAATGTAGTGTTGGAAATGGTAGCGCCAACAAAAACGCAGATGCAACATTTACACAGTAGTTGGTGGGCAGTGATGTCAGACATCAACAATGAAGAGGAAGATGTTAGATATAAGGGTGATGCTTCAACACATTGCATTACTAGAGCACATTCCTCGCTAAGAGGGAGTGTTGATTTCTAGTAGCACCGGATATGCTCTAAGCCTCAAAATTTGCAGGGAGGCTAGGAGACATGTATTCCAGAATACCCCTAAATCGTTTTGGAAATTCCACCCGGAGAAGGTTTTATTAAAATAATTAATTATTTTAATGGAGGCCTAAGTCTAAACTTATGAAATTTAAATAATTAAAGGGTATTAATTAAACTGGGGGTGAAACTTCTAGAATAAGATGAGGATCAAGCCAAAATGATATGAGCCATTGATTAGAATCTAATCTGGGCCGTTGGTTACTCAACGAGAAGATTATAAGAAGAGGCTTGATGGGCATTTGGAAGATACATTGAATGAGCGATCAAGAGATCGATTTATGAAGAGAGAAGCGTAGCAGTTGTCGGAGAAGTGATCAAGGTTATTTCTTGCAATGAGGGCCATGGATAGTTTCCTGAGGAAGTTTTTCCTGATCCAAAGAGTACAAGGCAAAGAGGGAAGAAAGACATTCAGAGAGGTTGACATTGGGCCACGCAGAGCTACGCTGCGACAACGCAGAGCTTCAGAGGGAGTCCAAAATTCTGTTGAGGAACAGTCGGGATCAAGTGCCGAAGCCGGGGTGTGAGACTGGGAGGACAAAGGGCTGAAGTTTCTAGCCAACATAAGATTAGAGGAGGTGAAACATAGTCCCAACAGTAGTGACTGCGTGGGTGTGACACAGTACTACGCAGAGGCTCACCTCCAACGCAGATCAATGTCAAGTTTTCCAGTGACATGGTGAGATCATCTCACTATATTTTTGTCCAGTTAGATATCTGTATAGGATTGTAGTTTGGGCATTTGAAGAATTGTACATAGAAATTACTGCTTAATAATACAAACCCTCAGCTATTGCACTTCTTTTCCCACAATGGGTTTTTCCGGGGACATCAATCCAAAAACAATGGTGTCACTTGAGTGTGTTATTTCTTTCTTGGCTCATATTCTTCTTTTTGCATATTATTTAAAGTTGTGAAGGTCACAGTTGTATTTATTTTTATGTTTACCGTATCATACTGTAAATAACTTGATTCAGTAGGAGAAATATAATTAATTGTTGCAGTAGTGATTTAGGGGATTCTCACATTTTCACACAGATATGAGAAAAGGTACAAATAACCTCTGACGCCCTTGAGAATGCACGTGGTCTTGAGCATGAATGCATTGTTATATGAACTTAAGCTAGATGTTTGGAATGGACTACAGGATTGTGTTGGAATTAAGAAGATCAATGTCAAAATTCAAACTGCAAAGTAACAAAATGAGCCTATACATGACAATCTAATCACCCTACAAGCATTATAACTCTTAGCAACGTTGGTATAAGTGTGATGCTGAGAAATAAAATCAATAAGTAGAGAGGAGAATAAAAACAATTTGCCCATAAATTTGTGCAACTATAGGATGAAGTAGTGCAAATAATTGAGGATATTGTTGTAGGACAGAGAACAACACATTAGGTAGTTGCAGGCAACCAACCTTTGTTCCTAGATCTTCCTATGCCTGTTGAGATAACAAAAAATATTATAATTTGGGTAGAGGAAGCCAAGACTACAATGCTAACGAATAAATAAACATTTTGAGCAATTTCTGAAGAAAATTGCAGAGGTACTCCATTTTCTTGATGCACAAATATATCAGAGTTTCTCAGGGGTGAGAAATGCATAATGTTAGGGCCTTGTTGGGGCCAAGGTGAAAAATGTTATTTTTTTGGAATTTTGGCTAAGTATGGAGAAACCATGAAGTAAGGAGGAAACAAAGAATACCACACACAACAAAGGTTGGTCTATATGGTGCATAACACAAAAGCAGATAGGCATACCACATAGATGTTCGATACACTGCACAAATGTGTGCCAGAAGAAACAGAGACCACAATGTAACAAAATGAAGCAGTGTTCAACATTGCATTGCCCAACAATATGTGTTAGTTAAGTTATGGTCAAGTAATTGGTTGTCATTTGGTATGATAATTGACAACTCATCAGGGTGAGTTGGCCGAAGATTCCCAAGAGTGTGATGTTGGAGATCGGGTTATATGAAGAGATGTTATTGCTTTTGTTTTGTTCTTCTATATGCTTTTCTTACTTAATGATTTTCTGAATACTTGGTTCGACTTTGATTCTCATTCTGCTAATTGTATTGGGGTTTAGATGGATATTATGAAATGAATAGCTATGGTTTGTCACAACAGTCTGATTTTTCCCATCTAGGCATATGATGCCCTTTGTAATTTGTATCACTAATCTTTAGTGCTAATATGAAGTATTCAAGGATTTTGTACTGGTTTGTCATGGTTCTACTTTATATACAACTAGTATAAAGAGTTGGATGAAGGAATGAAATACAAAGTCATTGCAGAGCTTTTGGTGAATGCCTTGTGTCAATATTTTGTAGTTGAGACATAATGATAATAATTGTAGTGATGTATGAATAAACTATGTTCCATTATTATGTGTTACAGTTATTTTTGCACTTGTATGTTGAACTCATGTTGAATGGTTACTTTGCTTATTATGTAAATTTTTTACTTTTAATTGATGTAAGCCATAGTTTGTTGGTGTTGAAAATAGCAACAAGAAATGCTAAAAATAGAAATGCTATAAATAGCACTGCTATAGATAGCATTTCAGGATATATTCCAATTTAGTTTTTCCTTGAATTAAAATTTGAATTTAGTCTCACCAGCTATTTGAAAACTAATTAATTAATTCATCTTGAGTTAATTAGTTGGAGAAATTCAAACATGAAGTCTTTGTGAAGACATGCAACAGTTATCCCTTTGATTGAGGAAGTTATCCCTTAATTAAGGAGATAAGGATGAGTTGTATTTGAGTTGTAATTAGTTAGCTCAGTTAACTGAGTTAAGTCCAGTTAAATTAATTCCAAACAGTTGGAGGAACTAATTGTGAGTTCAGTCAGTTAATGCATGCATGCATACAACTAGTGTTCTCCAGATAACTGAATATTCTCTCATAAATAACTCATGCATGTTAGTTTAGATAAAGACCCAGTTGAGATTAGAGACAAGGACATTGTACTATCAGTTGGAGGAATTTTCCTATAAAGGAAACTCATCAATGCAGAAGGAATTAACTCCTTCAGGATTCGCAGTTATTTCAGAGGTCAGTGTTGTTTGTGAGGTGAGAATTACATAGGTTGCAGTTGGAGGACCCAGGAGAAACTGCGCAAGGAAATAGGAGGCTTGGAGGACTGAAGGAAGGCATAGGTGTTGCCTTTTCTGTCTATGAGCAGCAGTGAGGGATTTTATTGGGAGCTGGATAGCTTGTGAGCTAAAGCTTTGTGTAATCCTGAGATATTTCCACTTGTATGATAATATAGATAGCAAGGTTTTTAGCTGAGGCTTTCCCAATAGTATTCTTCTGTGTTCATGTGTGATTGATTTCTCATTCTCTGTTATATGTGTTTTGTTTGATCTTGCTCAAAATCAATTAAGCTTCCACAAGTTTGATCGTAGAAGTAGACTAAGTATTTTGCTTTAGTACATTGCATAATTAGTTCAATCTACAGTGATAATTTCTACATGGTATCAGAGCAAGGTTTTGTAGGAAAAGTTCTACAGTTGGGAATATTATAACATGCACTGTGAAGGATTTCGAGTGTGATCCTTTTTAAATGGTTATATTTGTGATGTGTGGTGAATATCATAGTTTGATGTGGATCGTTTGGAACCATAGTCATCTTTGTTTCCCCTTTCCCTTGCAAAACCTTGAAAGGTTCTTGCAAACCCATTAGCCTACCTCGGGTGAGACCTCATTTGTTTGTAGGTGTCAAAAATTGCCAATGTTTGAGGGAGTTTTGTTAGCTTAACTCTAAACCTTGGGTCACCCTCGCATGCCAACATTGAAACATGAAAAGTAGGCTTATTTCCTCACTGGACCTTTCTTCAACAACTCAACATAAGATGAATGTGTTTATACATATGATGAATAATATATAATCCAACATCCCATTTTAAGGAAAATATTAGATAATAATTATATTTACTTTAAGAAATAATTATAAAATTAAAATTTGGTAGAAGTGGCTGGGAGTGAGAGGGTGAGCTAGCCTTGGATATAGATCTCATTACAGAATGACATATCTTCTTTGGAAAGTTGTGCTTTAATCATATAGAATTGGTTGAAGAGCATATAGAATCTCTCGTTTGGTCCAAGAATGCCATGTTGGGAGATTACACTACCAAGCTAGGATTAAAGGCTAGGATTAAAGGCCACTTGTTATGGTGGTGGGGTTCAGTGTGGAAATCACATGGGCCTTTGAAATATAAAATCTTCCTTTCGCTTGCCCACATAAACAAAATATTAACGTAGGACAATGGGTTAAAAATAGGGTGGATTGGTCGTGTTACCCACCAAAAAGTGGGTAACCTCACAAGGGAAAATTTTTCTCCTTCTTTGGATAACTAACTAGCTAACAACCCTACATGCCATGATCTTTCACCATTTGCACCAACCAGATACTTCTCACCATTTGAGATTCCTCTTGAAAGAATGTGGGTCATCATTCGATAGGTACTTTAACAAATTTGTGATCATGTAATTTTACTTAATGTTTGGGGCATTCTAACATGAATGAAGGGGTGATCTAGATAATTGACCGATCTTAATTGTAAACTTGTTTTCTTACTTTACGAGGGAAGTTAGTTTTTGACTTTAGTCTAGTGGGACCTTCTCTTAGGCCTTAGAATTATAGGAGGGGCACTATTTGGGAGACTTGGATTAAAGTATCGTGTCCACGAAGTATTTAATACTTAACACTTTCCATCATTCCCCAATTTTTATCTCCATTCTTTGGTCTTCTGTTCATTGGATCATTGAGATTAACACTCTCTTATCCTCATCATTGAGTCTGGGCCAAATTTTTTTTCCTAGAGGTTGATACAACTAAAAGAAAGATTAAAGCATAAAATTGCCACAATGAAAGAAAAACAAAGTTAAATTGCAAAACATGGCCGAGACATTAAAGTTAGCACATGGGAAAATTCCCGCCATGAGCTCTACCCCCCTCCAGTTCCTTGAGCACTTGATGCTCCATCACATAATAAAGGAACTCTTACATGTTTGAACCATGATGAGTGATAAACTGACTCATCATTAAGGAGTAAATACATGTTAAATCATTAAAGCAAGCTTGGGCTCCTAAGTTATGCTCCTATTCAAAGCATTATAAAAAATAAGTAAAAGGCATCCTCTTCTTCTACATCATAATCATGTGGCTATTCCCTTTTCCATGAGTATTTGGGGCTAACGTGGCATCCTCTCGAATTATGGTGGTGAAAATAGGAAGGTGAACTTCTAAGTGACATAACTTTCACATACAAACTCTGAATGACATGATTCTTACACCATTGGAAAGGTATTTGTGTGTAGAAGAGGAGAAAAATGCATGGAACTAAAGAAACAAAGTTTTCCCCACAAAAAAGTCACGTGATGCCTCAAAACGCTATAGGAAAGTTTTAGACCCCGTTTTTCCAAACTGGGCCTGGATAGTAAAAATGGTCCTGTGAGCTTATTCCTCCACCTTTTCCACTCTGAAAGCATCAAGATGGATGACAAACAATATAATGATCCAATCCAGATCAATCTTTCTCTAATTAGACATTTGAAGGTGATCTCAGTTTGAATTGTTATTATGCCCTTAATAATTAAGTATTGTCCACTATGATGCATCTATGATTATTGTCCCTAATGGTTGGTAACTTTCACTTAATCTGGAGATGGTTTTTCTAGGTTCTTCCTAACACAGCAATAGAGGCCTTTGATGGCACATTACAACACTCCATTAGACAACATTCCCAAGCCTTTTTACACCTTCTAGAGAACAACGAAGAGCTTGCAGATGCATTATTTCCCCTCTTGAGTAGAATGTTAGGCCTTTGATGTTTCCACATGATGATTTAAGCCCCATAGTGCCCCAAGATGTTGAATGTTAAGCTCATATTTCTTGGTGTTGGATTTACTTGATGTTGTACCCAACTGACCCAGGATGCTCCAAGTTGGCCTTCACATTGTTTAATGGACATTGATTGATACAAAGTCCATATGATGATGGTTATCCCTAGGATGACAAGGGAGAACTTGTACTCACACTTGGAGCCCCATGGTTTTTGGACATGGAGGAACTTTGAGACACTTCTTGAGGTCTCCTCTCAAGACTTGGAGTTGATTATGATGATATGACATCTCACTAGCCCATCCCATGCATTTTGTAGAATTTATGTCCAAGAGGGGCATGATGTCATGCATTTGGAAGATATCTAACCACACTTGTGGGATTTTATGGCATTATCATATTGGTTTAGGCTATGGGGTTTGCTTGTAATCCATTTCCTTATCAAACATGGAAAGTTAAACTTGTTTTAGGGTTTGTAAGATAATATTTTTGTAAAAGTGAAGGGATAGATCTCATATAATTAGAGGATCCCTTCACTCACTTTTTTCATCATCACACATGTGATTTCAACCTTAGAAGAGTGAGAATTGCCTTGTATTAATCACTACTTGGTAAAAATGTGATTTTATGGTGCATCTTGTTATTGGAGAAGTCTTTTTGTGTTGAAATAAGGTTTTTTTCTTGGAAGAATTTATAAGTTTATTACTAAGTTTTCATTTATTTTACATGTGAATGGATTAATGCTAGGGTTTCTATATTTTCCATGACTAAAGGTAAATTGTTTATTGGAAATATTGGTAAAATTTTGCATGTTAAATATATTCTTTCTTAAAAATCCATAGAAGAACTCCTAGTGTGCATCTTATATTTAATTTCTCCCCTAAGAAAAAAGATAGTTAGGGTTTCACAAGTGGAAAACATATTCCTCCCCTTACTCCAACAAATTTCAATTACCTTTGAAATTTTCCTTAAGACTCCATTTGGTCAAGTAGGGCCAGGCACTGGCCATAGTTGTGTGACAAAAAATCATTAAAACTAAAATATTTTCCCTTCTTTTATACCTCCCAGGCTTTTAAGGCAAACTGTTAGGGATTTTGTAGGGTTGATTTCCTTCTACAATTATTTTGGATTGATGGTTGTGGATGAAAACCTATGGTTAGGCTTCTTATAACTTTTAAACACAAAATCTAACTCTTGTTATAGTGAATTATCACCAAATAGGGCTAACCTCATCCTTCCTAATTTATTTTGTGCTCTAGAAACCGTAACCCTAGTCAACGTTCAACTTGAAGCCTATCTGAGCCATTATCTTCGTCCCTTTGTTGATTCAATCATTAAATAAACTGCTTCTCTAACTTCTACATGTCTAGGTATATCTTTATCATTGCATATCAATAAGTCCAAGCTTGCATTAACGTTTAGCTAGCCTAGGGCTAGGATACATTGCTCCTTTATAAAGAAGAATTGAACCATGTCCAATTTTAGACATATTTCCCTTGGTGTTTTTTCTAAAATCCACTAAATAGAAGGAAGAATATTGTTGTGGTGACAACGAAAATATTTCTTGCTGCAAGGTTTGAGCCTTGCCTTGTGAAGCCCCCAACAAGGCCTATTAGATTTTGCGACAACAGGTCCCAATAAATATTCATTGTGCAAGCAAGAGGTAGAATTGATTGTGCATTGATTTATCTCTTGTCCTTTGTGACCTAGGTACGAATCCTTTTAACCAAACATTTTTCCAAAAAATGCCATGGAATAAGTTTCCTTACTACTTAAGGTTTCAAATATGACATCTCCTAATTAAAACCCTAAAAAAAATACTATGGATACATTCACCAAAATTATTTTTTCAAACAATTTATTTATTTATTTTTGTTATATTTAAAATATATATATTTAATTTATATTCTTATTATGTAAAATATTGAGATCTTTATTTCAATCACTATTTAACATATATCCATATTTACGCCGCAAGGCGTTCCCCTCTGAAATCAATTCTCCTCTTATCTTACCTGTCTTACTATGAACCGTCTGATATGATGTTAGACGATTGAAATGTTTGCCACCGTTAATAAAAAATTAGATATGCTGTTAGATGATTAAAATGTTTGCCACCGTTAATAAAAAATTAGTTATAGCTGAACACTAATAGTCTAAACTTCATCTTTTTCTTGGACCGGCGAGCCCGAAGGTAAATGGCCATGGCTTGCATTGCAGAGTGAAGGTAGACCGCCATGGCTTGCGTTGCAGAGTAAAGGTAGACCGCCATGGCTTGAAACTGGTTTGCATTGCAGAATGAAGGAACCTGAAGGTAAATGGCCATGGCTTGCGTTGCAGAATGAAGGTTGATGACCATGGCACAAACGCTCCTTTCATGTGCATTCCTATCTAACAAGTTTCCTGCTTGTCGATACCAGAGAAGGCCTGCTTGTTGCTACCAGAGAGAAACTAGTTTGCATTGCAGAATGAAGTTGCAGAATGAAGGAACCTAAAGGTAAATGACCATAGCTTGCGTTGCAGAATGAAGGTTGATGACCATGGCAGAAACCCTCCTCTCATGTGCATTCCTGTCTAGTAAGTTTCTTGCTTGTCGCTACCAGAGAAGGCCTGCTTGTCACTACCATAGAAGGCCTGCTTGTCACTACCATAGAAGGCCCGCTTGTCACTACCATAGAAGGTTTCGTGTTTAGGAAATGTATCATTCAAGACCTCCACCATGGTATTCCATTCGCTTAGTTGGCATTTGCCTGCTCTCATCTCATTTCGGTTCCCCATTTTCCCTTTTAGCATGGAAAACAGAACACTCAGTTCCAGATTTGGTTCCATTGTAAGGACTTTTTATTTTATGGCAAGATCCTTGGATCTCTGGCCTGGTTATTGACAGGGAGATTAGAGAATTCAGGCAGGTATTTGTAGCCGGTTATTCGAAGGTTTGTGGTGTTCAATTTTTCTTGGATCGCTGGGATTCTGGCAATTTGGTGGTTTTGATAAAATTGTGGCTCCGCCTGTGATAGGCAAAGGCTAGTAGCAGACATTTTCGGGATAGACTAAGGGATTTTCTACTCTCATGTGGTTAAAGGCAAGTTTTTATTTTTCTTTGTTTTCTCTGTGTGATTTCATCTTCAAGGACATTTTGAAACATTGATATGGGATTAATTATTCATTCAAGAAGATAGTCTTAAGAATTTGGGAATTCATTATGGCCGGAAACCCTCATCAAACCTGCAAAGATTTCCTTGTCACATTTGTGACAATAGAATGGCACTCCTTGATGGTGGATTTTGAAGGACATATGGAATCCTGTAACCTAAAAATTGAAGTGAGTAGAGGTTATTTGTTCTATCTCCTGACAGCGAATTATCTCATCCATGCAAGAGGACTGAATCTTGGCAGCAGACTAAGGCAACATTGGAAGCATACTCCTTCACTTTGAGTAGATCTAACTCCATAATCAACATTAGCTTGAGTTATTTTCCTCAGAAGGATGCTAACATAATTTTCACCATGATTCATCATTAAACCAACAACATTATACCCACAGGTTAGGCAGCCCTTAAAACCCTCAAAGGGTGTCATTCCCAACAAAGTATGATTAGCTTGTTTATGATTCAAGGGGGTCGAATTGATGTAAATGGAGGTAATCCCATAACAAATCGCCCTGTCACTTTGTTGGGTATGGTTGCGTGAGACACAAATATATGTACGCATCAACTTTTGCATATTTCATTACGGCGTGAAACCCACATCAAACCTAAAAAGATTTCCTTGTCACATTTGTGACAACAGAAAGGCATTCCTTGATGGGGGATTTTGCAAGACCTATGGAATCCTGTCACCTACAAATTGAAGTTAGTGGAGGTTATTTGTTCTATCTCCTGGTAGCGAATTATCTCATCCATGCAAGAGAATTGAATCTTGGCAGCAGACTAAGGCAACATTGGAAGCATACTCCTTCCATTTGAGAAGATCTAACTCCATAATCAGCATTAGCTTGAGTTATCCATGCAAGAGGACTGAATCTTGACAGCTGACTAAGGAAGCACTAGAAGCATACTCCTTCCCTTTGAGCAGATCTAACTCCATAATTTGCATTAGCTTGAGTTATTTTCCTCATAAGGATGCTAACATAATTTTCACCATGATTCATCATTAAATCAACATCGTTATACCCACAAGTTAAGCAACCCTTAAAACCCTCAAAGGGCGTCAGTCCCAACAGAGTAAGATCAACTTGTTTAAGATTCAAGGGGCCGAATTGATGTAAATGGAGGTATTCCCATAACAAACAACCTTGTCACTTTATTGGGTATGCTTGCGTGAGACACAAATACATATATGCTTCAACTTTTGCATATTTTTATTTTTTGTAGCCATTTATTGATCAATTGCAGCAAAAATGGGTTACATGCCTACTGTTGAGAGGTTTGTGTTTATAATTTTTGCTACTATGCTGTCTGTTAATCATTAGTTTGTGTTGGGTGAGTTTGACTACAAAGATGCTCTGCATAAATCAATTATGTTTCTGGAGGCTCAACGTTTAGGAAAATTGTCCAGCAGTAGTAACATGATAAGGTGGAGAGGAGATTCTGCTCTCACAGATGGACAAATCCAAAATGTAATAACAATATTTTCTAATTTTGGTATTGCCATCTGTTCCTAAATGTTTTATAAATGTTGTTTCTTGAACGTTTGAGAAGTGTTGTGAATCACTCAAAATGGGAAAATAACGAGGCTGATCTTATCAAAGCATAAAGATCTTATTAATGGGAAAATAACGAGGGTATCAATTTTGGTAAAGGAGATAGTCCACCCACAACTTACTTCCTAAACTTATTTAGATCAAACAATTTATTTCTTGGAATTGATCTCTCGAGCATTTCCTCATACCTCTTGTATTACTGTTGTTTCTCTAGTCTCATTTGCTGGTGAAATTCATCAATGAAAACTTCAGCCAACTTGTTGGTTTCTTCAACACAAGGCACTATGTTTTGGTGATGATCCCCATCAGTCCTTAATGGGCTCCTCAGACTGTTGCCTTCCCTTGAAGGAAATTGGTTCTCCTTAACAGAGTGGGCACGTATCGTGATTGCTCCATAAGTTTCCTTCTTCTTCTTCTTGCCATGGAGAATGACCTCTCTTACTTTCTCTACTTGGGCTTTCACAAGGGGTACAACTTTTGCCAGAGCACTCAGCAATTATTTTGCAAGATTGGTTAGGGCAATCTTCATCTTCTTTTTCTTGCTAACCTGTAAACATTTATAACAGATATCCTCTAGAAGCACACTAATTTTTTTAACAAATTCAAGAATACAATCATACCCAACTTTTTAGCAAATTCAAGAATACAGCCATGCCCATATTTTTAACAAATTCAAGAATGCAACCATGGCACACAATTACATACAAACCAACAACATTTATAAGGTGGAGGAGGTAACTGTAAATTTTGTACAGAGTGAAATGTACTAGTCATAAGGTTGTGAATTATTGAGCTGGAAATATTCTCTTGAACCACATTTTGTTTTAGTTGGAAACAAATATTTTTTTTATGTAAGGAAAATACATAGCTTTTGATGTGACTCGTTATATCTTTGTTTCTTTCAGTTATATTTGGCCTTATGAATGGGACCAAACAATCTATGGCTTCCGCTTCTTCTTCTTCTTCTTCTTCTTTTTTTTTTTTTTTTTCAATACCATTATTGTACCATCAAACTTGCAAAGATTTCCTTGTCACATTTGTGACATTAGAATGACACTCCTTGATGGTGGATTTTGAAGGACATATGGAATCCTGTCACCTACAAATTGAAGTTAGTAGAGGTTATTTGTTCTATCTCCTGGCAGTGAATTATCTCATCCATGCAAGAGGAATAAATCTTGGCAGCAAAATAAGGCAACATTGGAAGCATACTCCTTCCCTTTGAGCATATATAACTCCATAATCAACATTAGCTTGAGTTATTTTCCTCAGAAGGATGCTAACATAATTTTCACCATGATTCATCATTAAACCAACAACATTATACCCACAGGTTAGGCAGTCTTTAAAACCCTCAAAGGGCATCATTCCCCACACAGTATGATCAACTTGTTTATGATTCAAGGGGCCGAATTGATGTAAATGGAGGCATTCCCATAACAAACAACCCTGTCACTTTGTTGGGTATGGTTTCGTGAGACATAAATATAAATACGCGTCAACTTTTGCAGATTTTTATTTTCCTTATGTTTCTTCTTGCCATGGAGAATGACCTCTCTTCCTTTTTGTACTTGGGCTTTCACAAGGGGTACCACTTTTGCCAGAGCACTCAGCAATTGTTTTGCAAGATTAGCCAGGGAAATATTCATCTTGTCTTTCTTGCTAGCCTGTAAACACTTATAACAAATATCCCCTAGAGGCACACTCAATTTTTTAACAAATTTAAGAATACAACCATGCCCAATTTTTTAGCAAATTCATGAATACAACCATCCCCAAGTTTTTAATAAAATTCAAGAATGCAACCATGGCGCACAATTACATACAAACCAACAAAATTTATGAGGTGGAGGAGGTGATTGTAAATTTTGCACACAGTGCAATGTACCAATCATAAGATTGTGAATTATTGAGCTGGAAATATTCTCTTGAACCACATTTTGTTTTAGTTGGAAACCAATATTTATTTATTTATTATTATTATTATTATTTATTTATTTTTATGTAAGGAAAATACATAGCTTTTGATGTGACTCATTATATCTTTTGTTTCTTTCAGTTATATTTGGCCTTACGAAAGGGACCAAACAATCTATGGTTTCTGTTTTTTTGTTTTTTGTTTTTTGTTTGTTTTGTTTTTGTTTTTGTTTGTTTGTGTTTTTGTTTTTTGTTTTTTTTTTTTATCTTGTTTTTGTTTTTTTGTTTGTTTTTTTTTGTAGTACCATTATTGCACATCAAACTTGTAAAGGTTTCCTTGTCACATTTGTTACAACAGAATGGCACTCCTTGATGGATTTCCTTGTCAAATTTGTGATAGCAAAATGGCACTCCTTGATGGTGGATTTTGAAGGACATATGGAATCCTGTTACCTAAAAATTGAAGTTAGTAGAGGTTATTTTTTTATCTCCTTGCAGTGAATTATCTCATCCATGCAAGAGGACTAAATCTTGGTAGCAAAATAAGGCAACATTGGAAGCATACTCCTTCCCTTTGAGCAGATATAACTCCATAATTAGCATTCGCTTGAGTTATTTTCCTCAGAAGGATGCTAACATAATTTTCACCATGATTCATCATTAAACTAGAAACATTATACCCACAGGTTAGGCAGTCCGTAAAACCCTTAAAGGGCGTCATTCCCAACAGAGTATGATCAATTTTTTTATGACTCAAGGGGCTGAATTGATGTAAATGGAGGCATTCCCATAACAAACAGCCACGTCACTTTGTTGGGTATGGTTTCGTGAGATACAAATATATATACGCGTCAAATTTTGTAGATTTTTATTTTCCTTCTTTTTCTTCTTGCCATGGAGAATGACCTCTCTTACTTTCTGTACTTGGGCTTTCATAGGGGGTACAACTTTTGCCAGAGCACTCAACAATTGTTTTGCAAGATTGGCCAGGGAAACCTTCATCTTCTTTTTCTTGCTAGCCTATAAACATTTATAAGAGATATCCCCTAGAGGCACACTCAAATTTTTAACAAATTCAAGAATACCACCATGCCCAAATTTTTAGCAAATTCAAGAATACAAGCATCCTCGAGTTTTTAATAAAATTCAAGAATGAAACCATGGCGCACAATTACATACAAACCAACAAAATTTATGAGGTTACTGTAAATTTTTCACATAGTGCAATGTACCAGTCATAAGGTTGTGAATTATTGAGCTGGAAATATTTTCTTGAACCACATTTTGTTTTAGTTGGAAACAAATATTTTTTTATGTAAGGAAAATACATAGCTTTTGATGTGACTCGTTATATTGTTTGTTGCTTTCAGTTTTATTTGGCCTTACGAAAGGGACCAAACAATCTATGGCTTCTGGCTTTTTTTTTTTTGTACCATTATTGCACATCAAACCTGCAAAGATTTCCTTGTCACATTTGTTACAATAGAATGGCCCTCCTTGATGGTGGATTTTGAAGGACATGGAATCCTATAACCTACAAATTGAAGTTAGTAGAGGTTATCTTTTCTATCTCCTCGCAGCGAATTATGTCATCCATGCAAGAGGACTGAATCTTGACAATAGACTAAGGAAGCATTGGAAGCATACTCCTTCCCTTTGAGCAGATCTAACTCTATAATCTGCATTAGCTTGAGTTATTTTCCTCATAAGGATGCTAACATAATTTTCAACATGATTCATCATTAAACCAACAACTTTATATCCACAGGTTAGGCAGCCCTTAAAACCCTCAAAGGGGGTTATTCCCAACAGAGTATGATCAACTTGTTTATGATTCAAGGGGACAAATTGATGTAAATGGAGGTATTCCCATAACAAACAACCCTGTCACTTTGTTGGGTATGCTTGCGTGAGACACAAATATATATACGCGTCAAATTTTGCAGATTTTTATTTTTGTAGCCATTTATTGATCAATTGCAGCAGAAATGGGTTACAGGCTTACTGTTGAAAGGTTTGTGTGTATAGTTTTTGCTACTGTGCTGTCTGTTGATCATTAATTTGTGTTGGGTGAGTTTGACTACAAAGATGCTTTGCATAAATCAATTATGTTTCCGAAGGCTCAACATTCAGGAAACTATCCAGCAGTAGCAACATGATAAGGTGGAGAGGAGATTCTGCTTTCATAGATGGACAAATCCAAAATGTAATAACAATATTTTCTAATTTTGGTATTGCCATCTGTTCCTGAATGTTTTAGAAATGTTGTTTCCTGAATGTTTGAGAAGTGTTGTGAATCACCCAAAATGGGAAAATAACGGGGCTGATATTATCAATGCATAAAGATATTATCAATGGGAAAATAACGAGGGTATCTATTTTGGTAAAGGAGATAGTCCACCCACAACTTAATTCCTAAACTTATTTAGATCAAAGAATTTATTTCTTGGAATTGATCTCTCGGGGCTCTCCATCATTTCCTCATACCTCGTGTATGACTGTTGTTTCTCCAATCTCATTTACTGGTGAAATTCATCATGAAAGCTTCAAACAACTTGTTGGTTTCTTCAACACAAGACACTATGTTCTGGTGATGACCCCCACCAGTCCTTAATGGGCTCCTCAGACTGTTGCCTTCACTTGAAGGAAATTGGTTCTCCTCAACGGAGGAGGCACGTATCGTGATTGCTCCATAATTTTCCTTCTTCTTTTTCTTGCCATTAAGAATGACCTCTCTTACTTTCTGTACTTGGGCTTTCACTGGGGTACAACTTTTTCCAGAGCACTCAATAATTGTTTTGCAAGATTTTCCAGGGCAATATTCATCTTCTTTTTCTTGCTCACCTATAAACATTTATAACAGATATCCCCTAGAAGCACACTCAATTTTTTAACAAATTCAAGAATACAACCATGCCCAACTTTTTAGCAAATTCAAGAATACAACCATGCCCATCCTTTTAACAAATTCAAGAATGAAACCATGGCGCACAATTACCTACAAACCAACAAAATTGATGAGGTGGAGGAGGTAACTGCAAATTTTGCACACAGTGCAATGTACTAGTCATAAGGTTGTGAATTATTTAGCTGGAAATATTCTCTTGAACCACATTTTGTTTTAGTTGGAAGCAAATAAATTTTTTTATGTAAGGAAAATACATAGCTTTTGATGCGACTCGTTATATCTTTTGTTGCTTTTAGTTATATTTGGCCTTATGGTAGGGGGAGAAATTACATTTTATTTATAAATAAAAAATGTACAATGATGGAATTTTGACTATTAAATTAAATTATATTTTGACTATTTATAATATTTTTACATTATTAATTTGAATAGTAAATAGAGAACAAAGTAAATGCGAGACTTAGATTTCCTTTGAAATGAGTGATTTATTTATTTATTTTTTTTTTGGAGTTTCCAAACGATAAATAAATAAAATTGCATAGAATTTTGGCTTCCATCTTCTATGTTACTCTCTCTTACTCTCTTGCCTTATGACGTTCCCATTGCAACATGTGATGCAATTGCTAGTATATATAAGCTTGTTGCAACTATGCTTAACCTTTGAATAATTCAACCCAAAATCACGTTATATTATATTATTCTCCAATTAGAAGGTTAAATATTATCATTTCATATGGATCCCCTGAGAAGAAGAAAAAGAAAAGAATACAACTCGAAAAATTACAATTATAATCGAAAAGCTGAGAAAATTAGTGGCAGAGCTCTACATGAAATTACAATTATAATTGAAAAGATGAGAAAATTAGCGGTGGAGCTGTACGCGACTGATGAGTCTTCAACATGGCGGGAATTTTGCCTTTCAAATATCGTAGGGCGCTTATATATTTTTTGATAGTTTTTCTAATTTGTCTAGAATTTGTAGAGATTTATTAGAATCGCTAGTTGATTTGTACATTCGTATGTTGAATTTATATATGTAGTGAAAAACTCTATTTAAACCATAGTTACTAAATTTGGTGGTAAAAAAAAATAGAATATTTGTTGGTTCGTTGGATTCGGTTGAATTATTCGAAAGAATCTTACGATACATCATGATTGTATGGGTGGGAGATTTTAAAGCAGATGAAACTGATTTAATAATGTGTTCTTATAGCCTAAATCTAAAAAAAAACATTAATTGATTTCTCTAAGCTGAGAGAGAGACAAGATCAGGAGGACAAGGCATCTTTAGGGGAGGGATGTCTAATGTTGTGCAAGGACTAGTAGTTGCTATAGTATTGGTCCCACCAAACCACCAGAAATTGAGAGGTGCAACCAATATTTAAACAAAAATAAATAACATTAAGTGCAAATATGTTTTAATTTATAGTCCTTAAATAGTCTTCTAAATATCAACAATACAAATCATCTTGTCCCAACTAGAAAACAAATAGAACCATAAATCCTTCCAAAATGGTCTATTCTAGAAGTATAAAGTAGCAGTCACTTCAACCCCCACTGATCTCAACTGAAGCTATGTATCCCAAATGCATATTCATACCAACATATAATAAAATTTGATGTATGCTAGCCATAATTGTTGTGTTATTCAACAATTAAACCCATTGTGTTCAATAAATGACACCCAACCCATTACATTTCTCATTAAAACTGATCAAAACACATGGATCAACCATAACAAATTCCCAGCCATTGGACCATATCCAAATCAATTCAGATCATACATTCAAAATGAAGCCATTACAATTGATGTCAATTCTTGCCACCAATTAAATTCAAGTGCAAAAAAACTATAAAAGAAGTTTAACCATTGTTGAAGTTGCATGTTTAACATTCAAACTATTCACCAATCTTGTAGATAGACCATCAAAAAAAATTTCACAATATATTCAAGTTAGTTATTTCAGTTCCTGCACAATTTTCTTATAGTTTTATTTTCATTTCTTGATCACAGAGCATTCACCAGTAGCAGATCCATATCCAAGTTTACTTCATTGACCAAACAAAAGTAGGAAATGGATTTAGATAAGAGGCAATTGATAATTTGACTCAGCAGCATACCCAGAGGCAAAAGAAACTAGAGCACGATAAGCTCAGATAGTAGCATAGGAAGTGGTTAAAGTAGTCCAGTTAATCCAGTCCCGACAACATCCTCACCACTTTGAGAGTAACCACCTTGCTTACTTTTTGATTCAAATACCTTAATTGGATGAGATGAGAGTCTATAATATTGAAACAACTGGTATTTTCTCGCCATAGAACTAAGTGAGTGCATGGGCTCCTGCTTGAACTCTTTATGGTTGGGAAGACCTTACTTTCACTCCAAAACTAAGAGTTTTGAGCGTGAAATGCAAACAAATACTCTCAGGATTTCATTTGTAAACCCGTTTAGAATGAACCAAGTTTCATCGATTTGGAAGAGGAATGAAATCTATGTGAAATCCAAGGATACAAAAGGATACAAAATTATGACAATCTAGGGATTACAAAATAATTAGATGACGGAGACAATAGGATTCACAACAAATAAAATATAATTAGATAAGATCCCATATAATGAGAATAATTTATTAGCCACATTATCAAGAAAATGGAGCTCGCAAAGGGGATAACAAAATTAAAGGAGAAAATAGCCTCCTAATTATCAATTTAACATAAAGCAAACTTAGGCCAATTTGAGTTAGAAAAAGCATGTCTAAAGAAGCAAAAATTGTCTAGTATATCAACTAGTAATAATTATCAGAGCAAACAATTATTAGTATCCTATGGAGAAATATAGTGGAGGAAGAAAGAGTAAACCTCTTTTCTAGTAAGGAGTATTTTATTTATTCTTAACAAGAATAGTAGAGTGAAACCACAATCTATTAAGATGGATATCCTTGACTCTATTCTAGACAACTAGAGGAGTTAAATATAACTTAGAGAACCAATCCAAGGTTTGGATACAATGGTGGGGATGGAATTCAAAATTATAGATGGTTGAAGTGGTTTAGCAACTCAACTCAACTATTATAAAACTAAAGCAATTGGGAAGGAAAATTGAATACTAAAGCATCTTGATGTCCAAAAGGAGCTCATCAGTTGAATTCCAACCTCTTTGAGAACACCTTATAAAGAATTGCCCTTTTTTTATGTCATTTCTAGTTATACATATTTCATAATCTTTGTCTATATAACATCCCTTTGAAAATAATTGATGTTAATGCCTTTAACAAAGTGTGAAAGGGGACGGTGAGTGATTTGCATGATTTGGAACCTGAAACTATAAGAAGTGTGACCAAGTATATTTCTTGGATAAAAATAAAATTGACCCCTTAAAGCAAGGACATATTGTGAATGCAAGGGGAGGTACATATATTGAATAGGTTCGTAACAAAGTTTAGTGTCAATAGGGAAATAAGATCAAATCAAGACCTATCATGATGGAACTAATATGTAAGATCACTATATCATTAATATATATAATCTATCTATAATATATCATATCCTCATATGCCTTAACATGCTGCCATCGATCAGGGCAACATATCAGAGAATGTCTTCCTAGGTGTTCTCGGATTGAGACCAAGGCATCGATCCATATCTAGTGCAAAAGAAAATAGATCCAAAGCGAGTCCCTGTAGATCGAGTCTCACCACCATAAGCACAACCAAATAATGTCATGAATAATAGGTGTGCATAAACAACTTGTATAAGCACCTAACTATCATGACAATGCACCTTACTTGTTTTTATTTTTTTCCCAAGAAAATCTGTAAAAGCTCAACCTGTATGAGGCTCAACATTTTTTAAGGAAATTAGTAGCTCAATCAAACCTTTACTAAGGAAATCCTAGAGCTTCTTTCATTCCTGAAGAGTGTTATTTATAGGAATAACAATATTGACAAACTCAGAACCATTCCCACAATAGGAAAATCACTAACCATTACTAAGGCAGGCCTAAAGCTTATATTGAGTTGCTAAATTCCTTTAGCAAATCAAGCCTACAGCTTCCTTCATGCTTGGAGATTGTGATGATTAGGAATAACAATATTGACAAACATGAGGCTAAACAATTTAAGTCAAACAACAATTTATAAAAAAGAACTAGCCCAAATCAACATCTTAATTAGAAAAGGAACCAGGTGTGACATTTTTCATTTGAAATTTCTCTTATAGCGCATGAAATATTTTATCCAAAACATATACTGATATAATTGGAGACATACAACCAATTATAGGTCAATTTCAATACACTGGCAATAGTTTTCCAAGTCCAAATCCAATCATAATATTTTAAGTGTAAAAACAAGTTATCAAAAAAACAATCACTGATATATTTGAAGTCATGCAACAAATTCCTTCTGTAGATTTGATTTTTCAAGGATAATGTAAAAAAGGCATATGTATGAAAATCTGTTAAGCTGCTACTAACATACATGTTGTTAATTGCCTGTATGAAAGTAGAAATACTATTAGCTTGTATGAAAGCATAATTTCAATTATTCTTAACTAAATGCATGCAATAATTCTGCAGGTAGTTGCATCTATAGCAAGAGTTAGCTATGTTGCTCGTACAAGGAGAAGTGGCTAGCGAGTGACCAACGGTGTCTAGCTGTGATGCCCTTCATCAGATGAGGACATGGCAGGTGATGTGAATGTCAACAATGCTCCCGACAATGTTGTTGAGGATGACCATGCAATAGAAGTTGATGTTGTCACACCATCAACCACAGAGCCACCACCAACCAAAGTCCAAGGGGCAAGTTCAACTAAAAATATCAACGCTATAAGAGGTTGGAAAAAAGAAGATATGTTATCTGCAATTGACGACATAGAGTTTAATGAATATTCAGTTCAGGCATCTGCAAAAAAACATGGTATTCCTCCCTCATCAATATATTATTGGATGAATGGGCTCACCCATACAAAACGTAGAGGCCTCTTACAGTTATGACTGAAGAGGAGGAAGCTGAGGTGGTCGAGTTGGCCTAATTGGGACATGGGCTAGAGTTGATACAACTCAAATCCACAGTTGCTCAAATCTGTCAAGGGAGGCCAAACCCATTCAAAGATGGGTTTCCTGGTAAATCATGGTAGTTTGGGCTTAAAAAAAGGAATCCAAATGTTGTATGTCATACAACTGAGGGCCTTGGCATAGGCAAAGCATTAAATTTGTGCCCTGAAGCTGTATGTAAGTTCTGTGACACTCTTTCTAGTGCATATGATAAGCATTCATATGGTGTAGACCATATATGGAACTCCGATGAAACAGGTTTACATGCAGGAAGGAATTGTGGCATGCAGGTAATTTCCAAGAGAGGGAGTTGAAACGTGCCAAATATTTTGCCTAGAGAAGGGAGTGGATAACTATTATATGTTGTGTTAATGTAATTGGTGCTTCAATCCCAGGATTTTATCTATTCAAAGGTAAAAATCAACTGAAAAACTATATCTAAAACTGTGAATCGGGTGCATGCATGGCTGTACATCCCCATGCATGGATGACTAAAGAAAATTTTCTAAATTGGCTTTTTTCACTTTGGTGCATCTGTACCAGGTGGTGCCTCACCTAATAACAAAAACATATTGATATTAGATGGCCATGGAAGCCACATTGTTGTGCAAACAATTTGGGCATCGACCTGTCAACATTGCCTACTTATACCACTCACAGGTTGCAACCCCTTGATGCCAGTGTGTTTGGCC
Source organism: Pinus taeda (assembly GCA_000404065.3). Taxonomy (NCBI): domain Eukaryota; kingdom Viridiplantae; phylum Streptophyta; class Pinopsida; order Pinales; family Pinaceae; genus Pinus; species Pinus taeda. Next base: position 310,335 of record APFE031038520.1, read on the forward strand.
CTTTCAAGAACTATTTTAGGTCAGAGCGTGCTGCATGGATGGTAAAGAATCCAGGGTTTGAGGTGAAAATGTTCGAGCTAGTAGAGCTTGCAAGTAAAGCATTTAAAAGGGCTCTGACACCATCAAATATCAAGGCTGGATTTAGGAGGACTGGAACCTGGCCACTGAATTGTGATGCTCTTATGCATGATATTAGTTGTAGCCAGGCATTTCATGTGGATGGTCAAGAAGAAGGGCATGTCCAAACAGGTGTTGAAGTGCAAGAAGAAGTAGATGAACAAGATGATGTGGTTGCAACTGATAATATGATTTCCCTTTATCAAAGACATTTATATGGAAATGATGATGAAAATGTAAGTGAAACACAGTATAATCATGAATCAATTGACAGTAACATGGAATTCGTTCTATCAACTGAAGCACATGGGGCTTTTGTTGCTGATATTCTTAAAGACATTGTTGAACATGTAGTTGAAAATTACAATGTAGTTGAAAAGGACATTGCTGATATTGCACTAGGAAGCAACAATGACCAATTGACATTCCCAAGCCAAGCAACCCCACCATCATGGCCGGTAGAATCCATGATTAATTTGAACAAACATAGTGTCTCAAGAACCAATGAACAAAGCATGAACATGCCTTCATAACCAATAAAATTGAACAATGAAAATTTTCATTTTTTGTGAACAATAGATCAATGGAAGAAGATAGTGCACATAATGAGCCATAAGATGAAGAGAACAATATATTTCAATCAGTTGTCTCAGATACTGAAAGGCAAGTTCCAAGCAATGACATGCAGGTGTGAGGGGTGGAGAAGTTACTTGGTCGGTTCCTAAAGCTACTAGTAGAGAGAGTGTCAATGAAAAAAAGCAAGGAACACCAAGTAGTGTTCTTTTGGGCCAAAGTTCACAGTTACTCATTTCAGAAGACTATATAAACCTATTAGTTGAGTTTGAAAAAAAAGAAATTTGAAATTCATGAATTAAAACAGAAAAAGAAGGATTTAGCCAAGGAGAAGAAGGCAACAAGGATTGTTGTAACACAAGATCGAGCAGATGAGAGGCTTGAAAGAGAGAAAGTAAGGGAAGCGAAGGACCATAAAAAGAAAATGGCAAGACAAGAAAAGGAAGCAAGAAATGCTAAACAAATGCTTGAAAAGGAACAGGGGATGGCCGATATGGTTGAAAATGATGCAAGCACAACTGATGAAACCGGGATTATGTCAAACACATTGGACAATATTGCAGATAATACACCATTATTTTAAGACCTCATAAACATTCAAGTCCCTCGCTATGAAAATGGGGGTTTACCCAATTGCTTTATTCCTACCAAAGCAGGTGTCAATTCTATGTATGCTCATCACACACCTCCACTTAATGCAGGGGTTAGTAGCGCAAGTGTGAGGTATGGGTACTCAATTCCTCCATGGTTGGAAGGGGAAAATTGGACTCAATTATATGGAAACAATCCACCGCATCCTAATCAACCATTATTAGGTAGGCCAACCTACTTAACTCAAGCAGACAACTCAAGGAGTTTTGACACTGAAGATTCTCGAGGCCATAAAGAATAGTGGCGTCATATGATTTTTGTTGTAACCAAATTATGATGTGGATTTTGGATGGATTGTCTCTTTTTCTTGTCACATGAAGTTCTTGGCTTATAACCTAGGTTGTTTTATTTCATACTATTTGAGACATTGTAACCAAAATACATTTTAGAAGGAACATTAATAGTCTATTATAATGGATAAATCTTACCTGAGAATGCAAATGGGATTTTCTATTATGTCTCTACACGCCAAATGATTTACAACATATTTATAACCGAGTTGTTAATTAAATGAAAAACGAGTGAATAATGAAATCTTGAACAAGTCACTTCTTTTAATATGAAAATTCCATAAAGCAATGAACAATAAAAGTACCTAACCTCACACCTCATATCAAACCTCATTTACTGGAAGTTAACTTAAAAGAAAAACAAAGTGCATGTGTGGTGAAGCATCAACAAGCCAAGAGAATAATTAAATGACAAACGAGTGAATAATGAAATCAACCAGCATCAACTGAGTTGTTAATTAAATGATAAATCATCAACAAACATCAAATGAGTTGTTAATTAAATGACAAATGAGTGAATAATGAAATCTTGAACAAGTTACTTCTTTTAATATGAAAATTCCATAAAACAGTGAATAATAAAAGTACCTAACCTCACACCTCATATTAAACCTCATTTACTATAAGTTAACTCAGAAGACAAACAAAGTGCATTTGCAGTGAAGCATCAACAAGCCAAATAAAGTATCAACAAGCGAAGAGAATACCATAGACATCCCCAAGGCACTACAAACCATCTCCTACTCCCAATTTAAAAAAGGAAAGACTAAATAATTGCATGTTGGTGAGATTATCGCCAAAACAAAAAGAGAAGGCATCTAGTATTTGATTCCCATCATAGTTCCAACATCAAACATCAGCATTTTGTTGTCATCTGTGAATCTTGTATCGAACCAAATATGAGATGTAGTCAGTGGATTCTTGAGTCTCACTGTCCTCGTCATAAGGCTTCTTACCAAGAAATCCACCTAGCCAACTGGTCTTTTGTTTTGAAAACAATCCATAAGGGTTGTATGGTCTTTATGAATCTCTGCACGTATAGAGACCTCAATACACTGGTTGTCCTTATCACAACTTTTACAAGGATCTTGGTAGATCTTTGGAATTCTACCAATTGCCGGAATCATTGCAAAACATAAACAAGTGATTCAATGAATGTCCTAGATAGGTGCCAACAGTTTAAAAATAGGCTTTAACTTTCAATAAACTAATCAATATTTCCACCATGAAGAACAAAATTCATGCCATTTACGCATGTTTATTAGGTTATTGACAATATACAATCAATCGCTAGGAACAACACCCTATGACTGGAAAAGCGCAAGTACAAATAAATAAGTAATCAGTAATGACAAATGGATTTTCTAGTTCATATTTACGAGTTAACAAGGCCTCACAATAAGAAGCTTAGTGTTCAGATTCAGAAGTGGTTAGTGTTGGTTGGGGCACAATTATAGAGACCATGCATTGAGAAACTATTGAGATCAATCCCAATTTTCAAAGAATGAGGTTCTGTGAAGAGAACCCTTGGAAACACAACAGTTCTTCAAACCTCACACCCTCTTGATCAATAATAGATGCAATGATATGAAAAATGTTAAACAAAAATTCCAAATTGCCTGCAAGATTCCATATAAGATCTAAACAAATTTGAGAAAATCCCACATAAAAACCTTATCACAAAGCAGAAAACATGTTTGAAATAAGTTTATCACTCTAAAAACCATATCATTACAGTTAATTCTTTACAAATTATTTACTTATTTCTGAGCCACAACCGCATGAATAACCAGACAAACAAGACCCATGAATAACCAACTATGACTGCATGAATAACCAGACAAACAAGACCTATGAATAACTAGCCACAACTACATGAATAACCAGACAAACAAGACCCATGAATAACCAGACAAACAAGACCCCATGAACCAGATAAACCCTACCATAAACCTTGCCGAAACCTAACCTAAACCATAAACCCTACGAACATTGCAACAAGAGCTAAATTAACAACAACAAATTCAAGTGTTGAAAAACACAATAGTGCAACAAGAGCTAAATTCCCAAAAACAAATTCAAGTTTTGTGTTAGAGTCAGTATTTGCATACTGCCATCAATGATCAAAACTCCTCTTTTCATATCATATTAGGGTCCCATTCAGAAATTTTTGTCATTCCACCTAGGTCCTCATTCAAAAATTTACTCACTGATGGTAGCCCTAGTAAAAAAACCTCACTCTCCCTCAAAAATAAATACTTGTTGGCCCACCTTCATGTCTTACTGGGCACACATCAATCATAAAAGCTTATTTCATCATGTCTTTATGTCAGTCAAATCACCATGAAGTCTTCTCATTCAAAGTCCCATTAGGTCAGTAGGTTTCATTTTCCAAGGTTCAATAATACACCATTTCACTGCATAAGGCTAGCAAAAGTATGAGAGTGAACAAACTAATATCCCTTTTTCTTTTAAAGAGGATTTGAAAACATGTAACCATGGTTGCCAGAGTCTAATTTTGATTTCAAGTAAAGCGTTCCATTCTAGATTGTAATTTTATTCCAAAAACAAAAATGTAATTTTATTTTTATATTTATGTAATTTTATGTTCACTATATGTAATAAGTATTGTTCCTAAGCTGCCAACTCAAACTCTATATGCCAACTTCATCAAATAAAAGTCAAATGTAAAGAGTGCCAAAATTCAACATCATCAATCTGCAAAGAAGAAAATCAAAGTGTAAAGGGTAATTAGAAAAGTTTTCATATGTGAATTGAAATATTAGAAAGTGGGTTTTAAAATAAAAAAAATCAAACTCGCTCAAGTATAAGAGCCTTCATAACATCAAATTCAACTTCATTTGTCTCCTACCATCATTGAGCAAACTCCAAGAGAGCATCTTTCAAGTTCTTGGGCGAAATTGCAAAAAACAGAGCAATTGTTGCGTGTTTTCAAAAGGGAGGGCGCATTTTCTTGTGTCGTTGTGCACTTGCTTTTGGCACTGTGCTCCTGCCAAAGAGAGGGCATACTTGCTTCTAGCACTGCGCACCTACCAAAGAGAGGGCGTGTTCGCTTGTGGAACTACTCACTTGCCCAGAAAAGCCAAAAATGCTTCCAGACTTCGCCAAATTGCCTCCAAAGATTCAACAATGTTGTCTTCAACCTCCAGCAAGTGAGTGACAATTAAATGAATTATTCTTCTTCTTCCTACAATCATTCCTTATGCTATTTTGAAAGTTTCATTAAAGATGTGGTGTTTTACTCATTTCAAACCCTAATATCTCCCTCAAATCACCATTGCACTCTCAATTCCCAAATTGCATTCCCCTCCCCCATGTCATAAATCCCTAACACCATCTCCCTCAATTTCCCTTTCCCATTCCTTATTCCTAGAAACTACATTCCACCAACATCATACCTCCCTAAGGTTTTAAAATTAAGACACCATGGCAAAAGAAGAAAACAGACTATACAGTGAAGAAGAAGAAACAGAGGTGAAGAGACCACACAAAGGGGGGAGAATACTCAGAATTGAGCCAACAAATATCAAGGAAATCTTGGCATCTCCTATGGCTATGACATGTTTAAAAAATGTTGGCTATTATGAATTCTATGAGAAAATTCAAAAAGTCCAACACCATCCCATGTTGACCAAACTTTTCATATCTAACCTCCATGACAACCAAGTTACTCTAGCTGGTGTCACTTTTACTATATCCACTGCCATTATATCAGCTGCCACCGAGATCCCAAATGTTGGGGAGAAATGGTTCAAGAAAAGTGAATTGGAAGAACATTACTATGAGCCTTTCATAAAACCAAGGTACAAGAATCAGAAAAAGATGTTTTTTCCTTTTTCTTACCTCCTAGACAGATATTCCCCAATGATGAAGATTATCATGAAATACTTTTCATGCGAAGGTAGATTTTTTGGATTTTACACCTATAACATCCGGCTGTTAATGCATTTCACTATGGTAAAGATGCTCAATATACCCTACTACCTTTTCTAGAGCATAGATAAGATGACATTTATTGTCCAGAAAAGAGAGTATGAACATCAAATGAGAAGTCTTTTCCATCATTCCCTCATCAAAATCATAGTCCTCTATCATCTCAAAGAACTGAACATTGCATGGAGTATCTTCACAGCCCATCACATATTCACGTATCCATCTCTTCAGAATATTCAAAATGTGCGTTCATCATCTCATCCTTCCACATCCATTCCTCCATCTCAGCCCATAGATCACGCATCATCATCAGATTAGTCTCCTTCACCATCACCATTTCATGAGCACATTGAGTCACCTAGCAGAGATGAGATCGGTGAGCCAGAGCATACTAAGTAGGTTGAGGTCATCAAGGTAAAAAGGGCATATTTGGGCACATTGTAAAATACTTATCAAAGAGGTCATAGGCAAGTGTTTTCCCCACAGATTGTGGAAGGGGACTTGCATTCTTCACCAACAAAGTAGGTAGACAAAGGCAAACAAAAGGCGTCTGAGGCACAAATTCAGGCAGAGATCAAACATGAGGTGGTGGACCTCCATGAGACAGAGCAGGATTTTAACCTTGTTGACCTAGATGAGCATGATGACAATGAGGACACTAGCATAGTCATCAAGGAAAAAGATGCACTCATTAGGGAGCTCCAAACTTAGAGAGGTCCAAATATATTATTTCATATTATGAGCAAGAAAACTAGCAGCTTCAAGCCAAACATGATGTCATGGAGATTCAGCGCATTAAGGCAAAAAGAGAAGAAATGAAAGCTAAAGTATTTTTTGATGAAGCCTATGACAGGTATGGTGAACTTGAACAAGAAAAAAAAAGCAGACCTAGGACTAGAGGGCTGAGAAGAGCTCTAGAAGTAGAAAGACAAAAGGAGGCTGAGCTTGCAAATCAGCTCACATGGAATGAACAATTTGCCATGATGATTAATGAGAACCGAGAGCATTGGCTTGAAAAGGTAAACCAACATTTAGAGAAGCTCCTAGATAAGTCCAATCAAGAAAATGACATCCAGAGAGAGATGGCAAAATATTATGCCAAAAGAGAAAGAAATGCAAGGGCAAAGCTCAAGGTAGCAAATGCAAAGATTGAAGCCCTAACTAACCAAGAAAAGAAAAATAAACTTGATATACTTACATAGGCTTCACTCCAAGCCTAGCCACACCATCATCAGCCACTTCACCAATTTTGAAGCATTTTGGCTCATTTTTTTGTAAGTTATGTCTTTTTCTGTGTGTTCCTGGACAATGCTATATCAACAAAATGGTCAAGGGCGCTGCACACTTTTTTGAGCAAATGATGACCACCAGTGGATGCCAAATGACCAATATATCTAAGCAAACCACTTTTCCAGCCTTGGTCTGCAAAATTAGTAGGTAAAAAGGGTGAAAAACAAGCCAAAAATCATGTTTCTGCCTCAATTTTGGCCTAGGCGTTGCACACTAAGCAAAAAAGGGAGAATGAAGTTTTGAGGGGTCAAATCAGTTTCATTTTGCAAACTGGAGGCATATTCCGAAAGTAGACTTGAAGGGCTTTCCAACAAGCCATCGTGAGCCTAATTTGGACACCTAAAACTCAGTCAAAATCAGCCTGAAACAGGGAGGGCACACTTGACAATGTGAGGGCGCACTTGACAATGTGAGGACACACTTGACCATTAGGTGATATTTTTGATTTGTCACTGTAATTTTGACTTTCATCTCAGAAAATGATGTTTTCACCTATGTAATTGAGGATGGTAAATGTAATAACGATGTGGATAAGTTACCTAGGGGTAGATTCATTAGGTAAAAGTTATCATCAAGTCAAATGAATCAATTTCAATGTGATTAGGGAGGAGTCACTTAGAGCTCCCTATACTCTAGGTATCAGTTTAGATTTTTGTGGATCTCTTCCTCAACTCAGGGATTCGACCCCTGAGGGTGAGAGAAGGTTGTTTTGATGTCTATATCATTCCCTTCTTCACTCTTGGAAGAGGTTGGACTCAATTGGATGTTGTAGTATTGATCAGAGACATTATTGTATCAGAATTTGGCCAGTTTTATTAGATGAGTTGCAACTATTTGTTTGGGATGCATGTGGTATGAATGTTTAGCATTGTTTCTTCTTTGCTATCATTTGTATGAAATTTTTGTAAGTTCATAGACAATTTCATCTCTGTTATATGATAATTTTCAAGTTGATAGGCAAAATACATGTTTTCTCATGCTCTGTTTTGGGAAAGTTGTCATAATTTGTCCATTTTTTCTTCAGTTTAGGAAGAATACATCTCCTATGCTCTTCCTAAATCCTCGTTAGTCTTAACCATCTCACCAAATTATATTTTAAGTGTTAAGCGTTTTTCCTATCTTTCCCCTTTGAATATCTACAATTATATGTTACTTTCCTTGACCTAGCTTCTTTGACTTAATCCTCATCTAGCAACCCCATCAAATCAAATCAAAGCAACCTCTGCACTTTATACCTAGTGTAAAACCCTTATCCATCTAGCCCTCTTGGTTGTGATTCTTTGGAGAGATCCCTCTACGGCTTGGCAGGGCTAGCTACCAAGTCAAAAGGTTGGTCTGTGGTTACCTCAGTTGGACTCTTCCTCAGCCTTGGAGATCCAGAGGAGTGATAACATACTAGTGTCGTTGCCGAGGAATAAAAGATTCATTTTCCTTGGGTCTACGACAATTTTTCATTGAGATTTCGTCCTATAAATGATAGGCTTAAGTTTCAGAAAGGCTGATTTCATAATTGTAGTGTGAAGATTGTAGAGATGGCTTCGAGGAGACACACAAGAGAAAAACCTAGATCCTGATCCAGCTGATCCAGTCAAATATTCAGAAATCTTGTTCGAAAGCAAAGGAGTCAACAAATCACAATTTCAAGTAGACCTCTTTCCATTGGTAAGTTCTTGATCATTACCTGCTAAATTTCTTTCTTCTGAAGACATTCCTTTGTTTTGAAGTTTGAAACTCTCCTTGTTCCAATCAATTCTAAATTCTCTTACCTCACATAGTATTTGACCCTGTTAATACTTTGGATTTGAAAATATATACAAGGTTAAACCCTGACCCAAACCCACCTTCTCTTGTTGACGATCCTGAAAGATTGTTAAGAAAACCTAAAATCCCTTTCCCCGAGACTGAAAGTAAAAAATTGGAAAGAACCACTTCCCTGCTAGATCAGATACTAAGTGTTGAGAATATCCCTTTTGATATTCAATTAGAGATATCTCTATGTTGTTCAAAGTCTGACTCTAGTCTTACAAAGATAGTGTTTGATCACATAAAGTTTGATTCGTACTTACCTGCCTCATTATCTTTGTTTACTCGACCTTCTGCAAAATCCTAGTTTTGAAAATTTGAGCACAAGCTTTGGTCTAATTTTGATAAACTTCAAAGCCTAACAGACGAGCTTCAAATTAGTGCAGAAAAAGCCTATGTCCAATATCAGCTTGAAATCTTATCTTCTGATGTATCTTCTACTGCACCTCTGAATACATCCACTGTCACATCTCCTATTGTATCCTCAAACACATCAGCCATTGTATTGCCTTCTGTAAATCCACCTCCTTTGACATCCTCATCTTCATCTTCATCCCAGCCAAAGCAACCCATTGTATTCCCATACACTCACCCCCAGTAGTCATGGCGAGATTTGCTCCTTTAGTATTTCCTTCTCAGTTGGCAGATTTACCTCAAACCTATGGCCAAAGACTTCCTCTTTTTGATGGCAGCCCGAGAGTCACAACACAACAACATATTGACAAAATCATTGATTGCATCGACCTAGAGGAAGTTGATGCTGATGATGCCAAAAATGAGACTACTAGGTCAGAGTTTCTGGAGATGTGAAAAAATGGTTCCGTGGTTTGGCAGCTGGCTCCATTGATACTTCTCAGAGGCTAAATGAGTTGTTCTTAGCTCGGTGGCGGGAAAAGAAAAATCCATTGCAGATTTTGGCAGAGTATAATACATTGAAGAGGGGTCCAAATGAGACGGTTCAAGATTTTACTATAAGGTTCAATCAGATCTACAATTCCATTCCGAATAACATGAAACCTCCACCTGATTTGGCACTTAAACACTATCCGGATGCCTTTTATTGGGAGATGGCTTATTAACTAAGGGAAATAGATCCTGCAATTTTGGAAGAAATGCAGGAAAATGCAGTAAGCGTGGAAGCAAATTTAATGATTAAAAAGTCTCAATTAAAATGCGAGAAACCAGAGAAGAAAGTAACAATTAAAGAGGAACCTTCTTCTTCCATCAATCTTAAACTAGACACATTAATCAAAACCATGGAGAGGATGACTGATCGAATGATAAATTCAGATAGATATCTAGAGCCACAAGTCATAAATCCGAATTTTAGAATCCAACAACAGTCTCAGTACAGGATAAAACAAAGAGAGCATAGAGCTCTTGAGGCATCAACATCTCAGCAATAGATTCGGACACCCTTGCAGTAGAATTATGCTCAAGGAGAATCAGAGGATGAAATAGACCCGATTGTCGAGGAGAACCACTTCTTCAGGGAATATTACCTTCCCATTTTCTTGACTGAAAATGAGGAGTATATCGAGAAGACAAAAGGACCCAAAGATGAAGACTACATATTGGCGAATGACTATGCATTGGAAACCCAATTAGATGAATATCAAAGAGGGTACTTGAATGCACTCAGCTCTCAGCAAAAGCAATATTCCTTGAGAAAAAGGGATGTCCCGATCACTCCCATTTAAAAGAGGGCATCACAGTAGAAGGATACCTAACAAAAGGCAAATCCTGAAGGTAATCAAACTAAAGGTAAAGAACTTGCAGCAGCTAACCAAAACAAAGTAAGTTAGCCATCTACAAGTAATCCAAACAAGGAACACGACAGCCAGAAGAAGGATCATACATCAAAAGACCAACCCGAGAAGAGAGACATCATCCAAAGAGAGGTAGATAAATCTGGCTCATTCAATCTAGAAGCTGAAATTTCAAAGTTGAAAGTGTCAATCCCTCTTACAAAACTAGTAAAAAATAGCCATTACAAATATGATATAGTTAAAATGATGAATTAATTTTTGGTCCAGCCATAGATGGTTAGTGAGAAGATAGTGAGGTTCCTCCATTTTACCTGAGTCTAAGAATCCATGAGTGCATTCTTCATAACTCCATGCTTGACTCTGGAGCCTCCCATAATTTAATGCCCAAATCCATCATGGAAAAGTTGGGTCTAGATATAATTCGTAAATACCATGACTTGTACTCTTTTGATTCTAGTAAGGTCCTTTGTCTTGGTCTAATCAAGGATTTGGTAGTATCCCTAGACCAAATCCTGACAAAGAATGTTTTAATGGATGTGGTGGTAGCTGATATACCACCATGGTTTGGTATGCTATTGTCAAGGTCCTTAGGAGTGAAGCTAAGAGGCACACTGCAGTTAGACTTCTCCTAGGCCACCATCCCGGTTTTTGGGAAATTGAGGAAATTGTACCAAGAAACCAAAATGAAATTCATGATAAATAGAAAGGAGAGGCCGAATAACCATCCCATAAATGTTGTACATACATATTTCGAATAATTTATTTTATATAATGATAGTGGATTGAATGATGTAGACAGTCAGCTTGTAGAAATAGAAGATGCACCAAATATTTCTGATTGTATAAGAACATTTTTAAATCAGCGAAAATAAAATTTGCCAAGTTCATTAGAAAATCCATCTGACAAGGTAGAGAAAGGCCCAGAACAACCATCAGAAAAGGTAATGGAAAATTCAGAAAAACATGAAGAGAAAGTTCAAAAAGTTGAGCTTAAGCAGAAACTAGATTTCTAGCCCTTGGAAGAAGAGCATGGTCTTTGGACCATGGAATTTGATGGTGCTCTTGGGAAATATGGGGCAGGCATTGGCACTTGGATCCGAAGTCCACATCATTAGCAAGGTGAGGTCCCTCAGAATGTTAGATTATGCTCGTACAAGTTAGATTTTGTTTGCACAAACAATGAGGCAGAGTATGAAGCATTGATCACGGGTTTAAAGATCTTGAAAAAATTGGGTGCACGAAAATTTTCTGTGTATGGTGATTCAGAACTTGTGATCAAGCAAGTTAAAGGTGAATATAAAGTTCACCATCCGTGAATGAGACAATGTAGGAATATTGTTTTAGATATTTTGAGAATGTTTCTTGACTATACACTTTTAGTTGTGCCAAGGAGTTAGAATCTTATGGTAGATTCATTGGCTACAACTGCAAGAAATTTCAATGATCTAGGTGGATGTTGGTGGCCACCCAACTATCCCATTTGGACCCCCACAACTGTCTCTTTCAACTTTTTCAGTTTCCTAAATTGTAGCACAATTTACTATTTTTAGCAGTTTTTCGGGTCTTGAACTTCTGGAGCCGTTTTGAGGCCCTAAATGACGCTTTTTGGGAAATCTGGGGGAAATATGGGTGCGTGGACCAATGTTTCCCTACCCAAAGTGGTATTTCTCAGATAGATCTTTCTAACGAGCTATCATATGCGTCAAACATAGATCGTATGCCAAAGTTACGGCCTCGGGAAATTGATGTACCAATTTACCCAAACGGGGCCCAGAATTTGGCGTTTCATCTTCTAGGGGTAGGTTTTGGGATGTGAAGGGTTTTCCATTGCTTCTCAACAATAAATAGGCCTTCGAGCCTCATTGTAACACAGTTCAGAGGCATGTAGCCACCACATCTCTTCTCAGAGATAAGCTACCATCACCCTAGCTGGTTTATTTCCGTTACTGTTTGTAAGCATATTTCAGTATTTTACATTAATGAAATGAAGTGTTATTTCTGCTACATATCTGTGTTTATGTTATCTTTGTAATTTGTTGAGTTCCTATTTAAGTTCGGATCAGTGGTATCAGAGCGGTCTGCTTTTTCTCTGTTTTTATTTCCATGTCCCCAACGAAGTCGGGATATAAGGAGTTAGGGCTTGAACTGGTCGAACCTTTGCAAGACCAGCCTCACAAATCCCAATGGCCTCCCACGGTAGATGAGAAGAAAGACGAGGGGGAAGGAGGTCCTATCAAAATCTTGCTCGAAGAAGCCCTCGAGCGGAAAAGGAACGCGATGATGGATAACTTTGCGCAAATCCTTCAGCGGCTACCTAGAGGCGACGCATCGGCTTCCAACAGCTACTCTGGAAACGCCACACCATTTAAGGTACAAGTTAATTTTGAAATCCCAATATTCGAGGGTCAAATAGATGCAGATGCCATAGACAAATGGTTAAATCTGCTAGAGGGTTATTTTTCTGTTCATGAATTTTTGAGTTGGGAAAAGATTGTTTTTGCTCTTCTCAAAGCATCCCCCCACTTCAAGGACTGGTGGGAAACCTACTGCAAGCAGAAGGATGAAAGCACAGGCTCACTATTTTCAGCCACACCCACTTGGGATTCATTTCGGGATGCCATCAAGGAGCAGTACTACCCTGTCAAAAGCTATGAGGACAAATACATCAAATGGACCACATTGCGGTAGGGACGAAACCAAGATGTGCCAGAGTTCACAAACATTTTTCATACCCTTTGCACACAGTTGGGTATCAAAGATTCTGATCTGCATCTGGTACTCAAATACCGTGGCTGCCTACACAGATACATCCAGGAAGATATGGAGTTCCTGAACATCTCCTCGCTCGGCACTGCGTACCGATACACTGTCAAAATCGAGAAAAATTTCAAACAAAAGAAGCGAGACCTTGGATCTGCAAATCCGAAGACTAAAGGATAAAGCCAAGGTGGGGTGACCCAAGACAACCCATCGAAGCCGCAAGAAAAGAAAAACACCATGAAGTCAAAGAAGGACACAGGAAAGTGGTGTGAGTTCCATAAGAGCCCCACTCACAACACAAGTGAGTGTCAGACCAAGCAGTTGTTGGTGGCCGAGTTGAAGGATTCCGAATCAGATGCATGTTCTGACCCTGAGCCAGAACACGACAAGGGGAATGACAAAGGGAAGCAGATCATTGATGCGGATCCCAGCGCCACTGTTGCCACCGCCAAAATCCAGAAAAATGAGCCTGAAGAACCAGAGGAGGGGGGACGTCTTTTCGACTCATAGATGTGGGTGAAGGGTTCGCTACTGCAATTCATTGTTGACAGTGACAACCAAAAGAACCTCATTTCAGTAGATGTCGTGAAGCAGTTGGGCCTACCGACTACACCACACCCGCAACCGTATAGTATTGGGTGGCTTCATGAAGGAAGATATCTCAAAGTTCGCTAGTAGTGCCTCCTTCCCTACAACATCAAGCCTTTCATAGACGAGGTATTGTGTGATGTTACACCTCTGGATGTTTGTGATGTATTATTAGGCCAACCATACTTGTGGAGACGACATGCTGTGTATGAGTCAAGGCCTCATGCGATCATTATTTCTTTGAGTAATTCATTATACAGGATACCAGAGATAGCCCCACCTACTACCATCTCTTTGATCACTACTAAGAAAGGCAGCAAGCTCATATCACAGACCGGGAAATTCATCTGTATGGTTCACTCCCAAAGTAAGGGGAAGATCGTTGCTACATCCATGACCACCGCAAAGGGTTCCTCGACACAGCAGCAGCAGCAAAGGGATACGGTCATGA